>WAAD01004826.1:152076-196138 GCA_013389945.1 Fregata magnificens
GGGCTGTGTGCTGGGAGAGGGGACCTGGAGGTGACCCACGGTACCCCTACTTCGTCCCTCCCCACCTCTTTCCTACCCCCCCACCCTGGAGAGGGCTGAGTCTGGGCGCACTTGTGACATCAGATGTGCCGTGCATCCTCCGCTGCATGTGTGTGCGGCAGGATGGGGATGGCGATGGGGTCCGGAAGGAGGACGGGCATGTTATGACTTTCTAAACCAGCGGCTGGCTGGCAGCACAGCCTGCTCTGGTCATGCTTTTCAGCCACCTCGTCCCCAGGCTGGCTGGCAGTGACGCTGACGGCTCAGCCCTGTGTGTTCCCAGCCCGGGGTGCAGCAGCGGGGCTGGGGGCCAGCCCGGACTCTCCGTCTCACATTTATGAGCCGTGTTGCACAGATACAAATGGGTCAGAGATGCATGTTTTGTGAAATGGCGCTGCAGAAATAATGATCTCATTTCTGCCTTCTATAAATAAATGAAGGTGAAAGGGCACATTTCCTACTCCCAGCCCTCCGGAGGCTGGATTAAGACCAGGAGAGCTGGCTGGCTGATGGACAGAGATCTTTCAAATATTAATAAATCTTAAATTATAACTTCACTGTGACTGGCATCTAAAAGATCATGCTGCAAAATATACCACTGAGGAATCTTAATATTAGCTATGTCGTCGTTTATGGTCAATAGTATTTTTCTGGCTGTTGAGTATGCCAAGGGGGGAGGTGGTTTCCAAGGGAAATGGCTTACTTGCATGTTTTGGGGTTTTTTTCTTACACACGGTGTGAGTCAGGGTTTCTGGGGACCCCATCTCAGCCGCTGAGGCCCGTCAAAGCCCCCTGTTTCTGCAGTGGGATCTTAAAATTGGTCAATGTTTCTTCTTCTTCAGTTCTTCAAAAAAAAATTAATGTATGCCTAAATGTGCTGCTTAGCTTTCAGCTATTCGGAGTTTTTAAATCTATTGTCAGTCAGACTTGGGCTGCCCTGGGAGCAGGGAGCGGTAAGTGAAACGCTGAGCACAGGCAGCAGCCCTGGTTTTGCAGCCCAGTCCCGATGAGCGCAGCCCAATACAGCATTTGTGCTTGAATTTTGACATGTCTGGTCAGTGAGCGCACATGTGTGATTCCTGTGTTGTGAAAACCCTCCCTGGCCTTGCACGGGGCTGCCCAGTGCATCAGCTGCCGCTCTCCCTTTCCCAGCCAAGCCCCTCCACCTTGTTAAGGCTTTTGTGCCACAGGCCCCCGACATGCTCCCCCAGGTACCCCTTGCCAGCTCTTGCCCCATCAGAGAGGTTGGCTCTGGGACCTGCTCTGCAAGAGATGCTGATCCTGGTGAAGAGCCTCCAGGTCTCCCTGGGTAACAAACCCAGCTGCTTTCACATTTCTGGGATTGTTTTTTTTTTTTTGAGCTAAATGCAGTTTTTTGATCCCACACACTGGGGTGTGCTGCTGCTGCTGCTGCATCTTACATGGGGCTTGGAAAAAATCTATATATACACCTGAGTTGCACTGTTGAGTCTTTTCCAGCCTCCCTGGTGTGATCCAATGAGCTTGAAAGAGAAAAAATAACAATGCGGATTCAAACCTTGCTTACAGTAATTTATTGTCCCTTTGTCCGGTGGCCCTGGGGACTGTCATCAACATGCTGTCCTCTATAGCAACCCACAGCCCCCTCCCGCCTCTTGGCCCCCCTCTCTGCAGGTGGTGAGGTACCTGCTTGAATTTGGTGCAGGGGAGGAAGTAGCAGACAAGTGGAGACGTGGAGCCTCCCCTTAGCGTCTGTCCTTGGTCCATCCATCCCGTTACCTGGGGTGGCTGGTCTGGGGGGGTCCTCCCAGGCAGGACGCAGGGGCTGAGGTGGCTAGGGCCTGCGGCTTGGCTGCCGGCATGGGAGCTGGTGCTCCTGGTTTGGCACTCTGTGCCCTGCCGAGTGTGCAGCCCGCTCAGCATTATTGCCACCGTGTTATCAGACTTGCCTAATTGATGTTTGCAGATTCATTTTTGAGGTGCTTGGAGATCCTTCCAAGAAGGCAGTAGCAATGCTTGGGGCCGTTGGCTGTGACTCTTGGTCACAGGGTGCCTCAAAGTGATGGATGAGCTGTGGTCTGAAGTCGTACAGCTGTTACCACCGGGCTTGTTTTTATATTTAAGCTCATGATGTCTCTCTAGCTGGTAACAAAGGACTGTGCCAGGGCCTAGGGCGATGCTGCGTGCTCCCATCCCCAGTGCTGGTGCGGCAGGGAGGGGGCATGCCCCCTGGGCAAAGCACCATCGCAGGGGGTTGGTACCGTGGGTGGTCCCACGTGGCTTTGGGGAGCCGGTGTCCCCACAGTGCTGCTGGGTGCAAGGGTGGCTTTATGGGGCTGGGAGTGCTGGAGGCCAGGGTGATGGTGGCTGCCCCCGACTGTGGAGCTGGGCCTGTCGGTGTTTTGCTTCCCGCCGCCTCCATCAGGGGTAACCATAGAAATCCATGGTGATGCTCTGCCCGCACAGAAGGAGGCTCGGACGCGCTGCGGGGCTCCCCGAGCATCCTCCCCCCCAGGCACCCATGGCTGGCGGGGGCCCCAAGCGGGGCTTGCTGGGTGGCGTGGCCGGCATTGGGCGCTGGGGCTCACGTGGTGAGCAGCGGCTGCTGTGGCCCTGCTGAAACGTTCCGGCACGATGGGGCCGGGAGCCCCCGGAGCACGCCCAGCCCCACAGCCACGGCAGGGGGGATCTCTCGGGGATTTTCTGGCTCAAAGCAGCCCTGGGCCTCATGCGGGGGGGGCTCCGGTGTTCCCGCTGTGCCTCCAGCTTGAGTTTCCACAGCCAAAAGCTGCCGGCGACTTCAGGCCAGTGTTTTCCTGCCTATCCAGTAATTTCCTGCGGCTGTGCTACGCTTCAGCCCGCCTTGCACAGGGAAGGCTCGGGGGGGCACTGAGAGCGCTTGGAAAATTACATTTAAGACGAAGAGGAAGGGGATGGGAAGCCGCTTAGCTGGCTTTGTTCTAATAGCTGTAATCACCCAAAGCGCAACCATGAGCCCCGTTTTGCTGGGTGCCACACAGCCCTGCCGTGGCAGGGGCTGCTGGCGTCGGCTCTCTCCACTGCGCCGCACTGGCTTTCGCTTCATCTCTGATGGCAGCTTGCACTTTGTTCCTGCTTGGAACAAGTGCCCTTGTTTGGCTTTATTGTATAAAAGACCGTATTTACATAAACAGGGGAAAGGTGAAGATGAGGCATCTTGAAGAGAAACCAGTGGCTTAAATACCCCAAACTCGCCGTCTCGCCCTGCTACCAAGTCTGAAAGGAGGAAAAAAAAGCAGGAGTGCAATTTTAAGCTTTTTTTTTCCTCTTCCAACAGTGTTTTCAGACGCCACCGCTACCCACGGAGAGCAGGACCTGTGCCGAGAGGAGGAGGGGATCTCTGCAAAGTAAGCTGGGCTTTTTAAAGGCTTTCTCCTTGTTTTGCTTTCCAAGAGCGGCCTGCGCTTTTCCCGTGCTTTCTCCTAGCTGCAACCTTCTCTTGTTACGGGTCGCTGATGGGGATGATGGCGATTTTCTGTGCTTAATTTCTTCCCTGTTTTAGTGACATAGTGAAAGGCAGCAAGTGCTCTCAGGTGGACTGTGCAGCCCTGCTCTCACGTACAAGGTTTATCTGTTGCACAAAGTTTATCTATGCACAAGCCCTGCAGAGACCAAAAATCTTTCTACAAAATGTTAATTAAATGAATAACGGCATGTTGTCGAGGCTTGAAGAAGGAAATGAGGTTTAGCTTTGTTAAAGAAGTGCCTGGTGGAAATATTTACAGTATTCCTCAAATTTCAATTATTCCTGTTTCCCCTGGGGCAAGAGGGCAAACCTGGCTGTTGCTTCAGAGATTCTGCAAACCTTTTTTCTTGGTTGTGTGTAATGTGGGGGTTTGATGTGATGCAGTGTGACGGCATCGGAGGGGGAGAGGATGTGACTGCGGCGATTCGGTTCCTGCTTCACAGCATAACATACAACATACCACATACTGCCGTGAGTCCTGCAGGAAACAGAAATAAATCTGCCTGTCCTGGCACGGAGAAATGTGGTGGTGATGATGGCGGGGGGATGGCTGGTGGGAGAGCAGGTGTTGGAAACATCTCGTTTTAGAAAAGTGTGACGAGCTAGCGCCAAGGAAAGGGCGAGACGTAAGTTGGTTAGCAGCGGGATTTAGAAGAGATGTGTGTGCAACAGAGTTTAATCTCTTAATGAGAAAAATATATCCCGGCTGCCTGTGGTGGGGCAAGTTCAGGGACGAGCACGGCGTTGCGTGAGAGTTCGCCCTTGCACCCTGTCTCCTCCGCCTGCCGCCCCTGAGATTTGTCCGAAGGATGCTTGGGAGCTGGGATGGGACCTGTGATCGACAGCCAGTGCAAAATGCCTGTGGGGCAGGAGAGAGGACATGGGTATGGGGATGAATTTGTCTCAGATAAGGGCTGGTCGCCAAAGAATGCCCTGCCAGGTTGTTTCCTTCAGTTCCCAAGCCCATTAATAGGCTCTGCTCCCTTGATTAGTTGGTGCCTGTGCGGAGCAGCAATGAGAGCCGGGCTCAAGCCATCAATTCTAGGTCAGTGGTTGTGTGCTGGGGATTTGGGATCGGGCAGGGGGAGGGGAGCCAGAGCTGGATGCCTGCCTCCAAAAAGCAACGTGGAGCCTGTGTTAAGGCAGCCCTGCCTGCACCCATCGGGGTGGGGGGGGGGGACACAGGGCTGTGCTTTCCCCGACTGCAAAGTGCCCCAAGGGCCACGTCACACCCCACCACCCTGGACGTGGTCTGTGCCTGTTAGGAGGCTCATTGCCTGTTTGAGATGTGCTCTCCTGAGAGGATAACATTGCAATAATTGGATCCATTAAGGAGCCAGAAGAAATAATCAAGTTTTAAAACTGAAAGAGACTTTGCTGTGCTCCTGAGGGGTATCCTTTGCCTCTCGCAGAGCTGCTTTCCTCTCTCCCTGGCAGCACAGATCTCATTTAGCATCGACTTGTCATCGGTTCTAGTTTTTAACCTCTGATCCTTCCCTAAATGCGGGCAGGTGAGGCTGGGCAGTGAAGAGCAGCATGGACCTGGATGTGCTGAACATGTTTGTCATTGCCGGCGGCACCCTGGCCATCCCCATCCTGGCCTTCGTGGCCTCCTTCCTCCTCTGGCCCTCAGCACTCATCCGCATCTACTACTGGTGAGTTCATTGGCCCAGCTGCTCTCATTTTAGTGCAGGGGTGGAATTACTGCTGGTCCCCAGCAGGTCCCTGCACCCTCGCACACACACAGGTACACAAAGAGCTGGTGGGCAGCAAGGCGGTGCAGACAGAGGTGGGTGTTCCTGCCCATGATGGCAATAGGAGCAGGTAAGGTGGGGTTTTCCAGGGGCATACCGGCTGTGTGTAGCTTTAAGCATCTCTGGGAGAAGAAAATGGCATTTTCATATTGCTTTTTTGCTGCTGACACTTATGTCTGTCAGACCAGCTTCAGCTGGGTTGTGGGACACCTCCGAACCCTTCTGGGTTGTTTTCCCGAAGGACGGGACTGTGGCTGGGAAAAGCGTTGCCATTGCTACCTGTCCCCCAGCCTGGCAGCCCAGCAGGCTGGTGACCTCCCGCCTCGGCAATGCAGCCATCAGCGTGGGTGTCCTCAGCTCTGCCGCAGCTCCCCGGGCTCACATGCTCCCTCCTGGTTAACAGCCTGCTCAGTAGGCAGGGACTTTTCTCTCGCTAGTAGTTATGGACGAGGCTTTTCTCATTCTCTCCCTCTCTTCTGGGCTGGAGCATCAGAGAAGATGGAGTGATGCTTTTCCTTACCCCCTTGCATCTTATCCTTTCCGATTAAGAGCAGGCAGGCAGGCAGGCAGGCAGGCACTATATCCTTCAGTCCTCGTCTGTCCCTGGAAATCGGTGATAAGCATGCTGGCAGCTTTCCTGTCTGGGTTTGTTGCAGAGGAAAGCTGGAATAACGCTCCCTTCAGAAGCCAGGGCAGCGTCTGATCGCCCAGTGTGGGCAGCAGCAGGCAGCGCAGCAGGCTGCCCTCATGTGCCACTGGCAGATGGTGGCTCCTGCAGTTTTGCTCACGGGGTGTTTCCAAATCAAAGTGACCTCGTGTGAGAGGAGGACGTTAACTCACCCCGGCACTCAGACGCAGCAGCATGATGAAGCCTGTTTTTCTAACAGCGCATTTATTAGCAACCTTTTAATCACAGCATCTGGGGGCTGACAGAGGGGAGGGAGGATGGGATGAAAACCCCAGCGACTGGACCGGCATGGGAGAGAATTTATTCCTGTTGTGCATCGCATGGGGACTTGCAAGGCCAAATGTCACTCTGCAAAGGAGAGCAGGCGGTGTGACAGCCTCCTGCCCTGGGGACATCAGGGCTGGCACCTGGGGGCAGGTCCAGACAGTACCGGGTTTGTCAGTCAAAGGGGTTTTTTTCCCTTTGGATATACGAGTGGCCGGTGGAAGCCGGCGAGGACCCTGATGGGCTCAGGTTCAGAGGAGGATCAGCGGAGAAACGCTGCCATGCCAGAGCAGAGCGAATGTGATTGGGATGAAGCCTTCAGAGGGATGCAGGCAGGGGTGGCAGGACAGGGCAAAGGAGGCGAAAGGGGCTGACGCCAGGGAGCTTTGAGGAGCCGGGTTGAGCGGGAGGTAGAGAAGAGCCTGCCTCCTTGTCCTTCGGGGTTGCAAATTAGGGGCTGAGTGAAAACGCACTGTGGGTAGGTCGGGCTGAGGGAGGGAGCATGTGAGCAGAGATCAGCAGGGCTGTTTTCTTTTGAAGGGTAAGTGCCCCCATCTCTTTCTCTTCCAGCGTTTCTGGTAACATTGGCATCTTGCAGGAGCGACTGGGGCGCTGTGTTTCACGGGCACCACATTTCTTAGCGACAGTGGGCAAGAGCAGTTTTGCCCTTTACTCTTCCTTTCCTATTTGCTTCTTTCCAAGATGGCTTTTTTTGGGGTGAAATCATTGTGTTTCCCCATCGGCAGAGGCAGGAGAGGGGGCAGGCAGCATGCCACGCTGCACCCGCCTTTCAGCCCCATGCAGCTCCAGCTTCGTGGCACCACTCCTGGGAGGTCCCGAGGAGGTCCCCGGGGACGCTTCTCCCTTCTCCCACCACTTGCTGCCCCCCTCCTCCTCCTTGCTGCTGGTCTGCGTGTCCTCAGCCGGTGCAGCCAAGGGTCACGCAGGGTCCCCGTCGCCAATGGCCTCTCTCCCTCCCCTGCCGCTAATGCGCCTCCCTGCTGGGCGTGACGTCCAGGGCTGCCCCGCTGACCCCAGCTGCAGAGCCTGCCTGCTCTGCCTGCTCTGCCGCCAGGGGTTAATCAGTTTAGCTGCTGCCGCTAAGCGCGTTAACACCTTCTGAGGGATCAGTTCAGCTTTGCACAGATTATTTTGCCTTCTGCTGAATTGATCCATCAGGATCAGTTGCTAAAAATGTTATCATCTTCCCCATCGGTAGTTTACACCAGTGCCTTTGAGGCGAGGACTCTTAAGACACTTATTCAGGAAGAAATTCACCTCTCCTTGTAGGACCAGCACAGAGCTGAGATGCTGCTTAAGTCCCACTAACTCCCTCCAAAAAGGGATTATGCTAAAAGAGGATTGCACTATGCATAAGCTTTGAGTGGGCAGAGAGCTAGGACAGCCCAGCAGTGTTGGTGACCTTGCTCTTATGTCTCAAATAAACTCTGATACTGCATATAAAAGTATTTGCCGGTATCTTGGTCATCAGGAGTAGCCCAGTAGTTGTCCTGACAAGGGTTATGTCTGAACACAGGGGAAATGCAGAGAAAGCATGCCTGCTCCTCCTTCTTGGACTGCACGTAGACATCATGTGTCCAAAGTGTCACTGATAATCTCTGCCCAGGTCCCCTCTGGCCGGCAGTTTCACTGCATCCTCCTTGAGCAGGCTGCAAGCGTGCACTGGCAAGAGCTGTCTGTCTTCTTGCTTTCAGAGAAATAACCCAGGTTTCCTTGGGGTTAGCCCAGTACCTTCTGGGATGTTTGAGCCTGTGTAAGGTCACCCCTGTGACTGGAGGTCCCCTCCAGTCCTTCGCTTGTGTGTAAACACATTTTTAAAGATCATCTAGTTGGCATATGGGAACCGGGTTTCTGTGGTGCTCCTGGTGACATGGTTGTTTTGGCTGGGATCGATATGCTTGTCCGTAGGGTGATGTTGTCCCATGGCTGCAGGGCTGCGCCCAAATAAACCCATGACTGCTCCACCTTACCCACCTGGAACAAGTGCTTCCCTTGGCCTGCCCGTCTTGCACGCTGCCTTGCCATGTGTTCTGCCTTCGTTTCTTGAGCCTCTCTCCTCATACCAACACTCGCGTGTTTTCAGTTTTAGAGTTGTTATTTTGGCCCATTTCCATTGCCACATTAGTTATTTGTGGTCTTTTTTTGAAGTTTTTAACAAACAGAGTGTCTCCACAAGCCATCTGAAGTGCAGCCATGAATAGCCAGCTGCCAGTACTACACGTGTAAGGGATCACATGTAAGCACAGGGTCTGGTCCAGGGACCAGATGCTCAGAATTAGTCCCAGTTAGGGCCACGACAGCACCGGTGTGAGCCCAACCTAACTGGCCTTAGCAAACTAGCACACCTGCGGCTGAGTTTGGACCTGTCACCTGGCTTATACTGCCACTGGGCCCTAGTCTTGCCTTGCTCACTGGTGTTGTTTTCTCCTTTTTTCCAGGTACTGGCGCCGAGCCTTGGGTATGCAGGTTAGATATGCAAACTACGACGACTATCAGTTTTGTTATTCCTATAGAGGGAGACCTGGATACCGACCATCAATCCTGATGCTACATGGCTTCTCAGCCCACAAAGACATGTGGCTGTCTATAGTCAAGGTGGGACTCCATTTCTATCATGTTGCTACTTAGTGAGAATTGATGGTCCTGGGCTTGAGGGCAGTGTGGGGACCCAATGGTTGCATGCATGGGATGTGATGATCACTGTAACATGCTAGAAATACCCTCCTTAGTTCTGTGCTCATTGCTTGTTGGATCCCTTTCATCCCTATGACATGCAGAGCTGCAGGGGAAGAGCAGTACGTACCTGCCTCCTCCATGGGAAGCGAGTCTTGGCCATGATTTCTCATCATGTCATCCTTGGTACATGAGCTGACTTTTTCTGGTGCACGAGTAACCAAGGGCTGCTAGGAGGAGAACGACTCGCCTGCTCCCACCCATGGTCACCTGTTTCCATCCCTGGGCTTCGCAGCAGTTCCCCTGCACCGTAACCACCCCTGCTTTGTTTCTGCAGTTCCTGCCGAAGAACCTGCACTTGGTGTGTGTTGACATGCCCGGGCACGAGGGCACGACCCGCTCGGCCTTGGATGATTACTCCATTAGTGGGCAAGCTAAGAGAATACACCAGGTAACGCCCCAGCATGGCATCGCCTTTGCAGAGGGATGCAGGAAGGTCAGGGATGTGGGGACATGTGGGATGGTAAGCCCCGTGAGCCCTGCATCGTGCGGCCCCGCTCTCTCCCTTCCCAGGCAGCCAGAGCCACCGACCTCAAGCTGTTGAGTTTAGTTTCTCTAATGACCCCATGATCCTCTCCCCTAACAACGTTCCTTCTGCTCCCCTGCCAGTTTGTGGAGTGCATCAAACTGAACAGAAGGCCCTTTCATCTGGTTGGCACTTCCATGGGGGGAAACGTTGCCGGCGTCTATGCTGCTCAGTACCCAGAAGACATTTGCAGCCTGACCCTCATCTGTCCTGCAGGTGGGCAATGCAGGGGAGGTGAGACAGGGAGAGAGCAAGCAGGAGCCAGTGCAAAAGCCCAGAGCAGTGCTGGGAGCAAAATAGGCTTTTAGCGCAAAGCATTTTGAAATAATTTCTATGTACAGTCTGAAAATCTCTGGCAGGGCATGAGAGGAAATCACAGCCTTGTCCTGACTGCTCTTCTCCAGGGCTTTGGAGTTTGCCGCGCTGTGCTGTGGTTAGAGCAGGGACTAGGGTAAATGGGACAAGTCCTGCTCTGGAAGAAAATGTTTTTCCCCTTGTGCTGGCAGCTGTTTTACATGGCACATCCATAGCCTCTTGGTTCTGGAGGGGGAACCCAGGCAGCAATGGGAAAAGCTTCCCCAGTCTGGCTGCTTGAGACCCACAGTGCGCAGGAGGGCTGGGGCTTCAGGAGCTGGAGAGCTCTGTCCTCCCACATTTTGGGTGCTCCCATGTTTGGGTGTTCCAAGCAGGAAGGGCGCTTTGAGGCTGGGCATAGGTCAGCGGGGTGTCCCTGCGCCCACGTAGCACCCCTCCATCCCCACTGTCCCCTTGGCCAAGGGGCTTGGTGGAGCCTGGGCCTGACATATGGCAGGAGGCACAGGGGTAGGGAGCTTCTCTGTCGGGGAGGGCTTTGCTGCATCCCGGTTGTTATAGCAGCTCCTTCCCCCTCCCACGCAAGGAAAGCAGCTCCCAGATAAGAAATAAGTAATGAAGCAAAGCAAACGTTACCTAGCTACCAGGGTCTGGGGGCAGCAAGGTTCCCCCTCCTCTCTGGGAGAGGAGTTGGCTGACTCTCCGGGTGTTTCTGGATGTGAAACCTCTGTGTGGGGGCTGCAGAAAGGTTTGGGGTTAAGCTGCTGGGGGATTTTTCCCCGCAGTGGTGCATGCGGATGGGGCTTCTGAAATTTTCTGTCCGCCCTTTTTCTGTGGCAGGCTGGGCACGGGCATTAGTATTTGCATCCACTGTCCACGTAAAAATAAACACTATAGTTTTTGCCAAAGTATTCATGCCTGTCTACAGGGAACACATCCCGTGTTGCATCAGCCCATGGGGCTTGGTGGTGTCAAGCCCTGGAGCAGGAGGAGGCTGGGGTATCTCTGGGTGCATATTAAGGTTGCTGTATGTACAGATTTTATTCTCCCCCTCTATGTTAAATATTTTTTTTTAATGATTGAGCAAGCGGGAGGCCAGAGGCAAGGATGATGGAGGTCAATACAGCGATGCTCTGTCACCAGGGCTGTTGAGGTCTTGTCTGGGTTTTAGCTTGTGCCCCCCTTCTTGTTTGACCCAGGCCTGCCGAGTACCACCGACAGCAAGTTCATTAAGCAGCTCCGGGAGCTGCAAGAGTCCGAACGCATCGACAGGATCCCTTTAATTCCCTCGACTCCTGAGGAGATGGCGGATATGCTGAAGCTTTGCTCCTACGTTCGCTTCAAGGTGCCGCAGCAGGTGAGGAGCCTGGGCTGGCTGCGGTGGCCAGGAAAGGGGGTCTCAGGGTGGCGGCAGGTTTACTTCTCCTCGAGCCTTCAGGATGGCAGCCGAGGCAATGCCGGGAGCAGAGCTGGTGCTGCCATCCCCCCATCACGCAGGTGGGACACCCCCGGCCCCGCTCCCAGCACCTTTCCAGCACTTTCCCTCCAAACCCACTTTTCCCAGCTCCCTCCGGCAGCGCCTGCTGAAATTCCTCCTCCCGTGAGGTCTTTGGCAGTGGCCTGGGATGTTGAAGGGTTTTTTAGTAAATATGGCTGGCAGGAAGCATTAAATAACTAAGAAGGCGGCTGTTTTCCAGCCTGGAGGGGGACTGTTTGTTGCTTTTTAAGCAAAAGCGATGGAAATGTTAATCACCTCATTGTCAGGCAAGAGGAACTTGGCGAGAGGCTCACCATTAAGCTGGTTTTCCTTAGGAAGTCTGGGATGAGTAGATTGGAGAGTAACAAAAAAATGTAAGGTAACGCCAAGACCTTTTCTTTGTTGGCAAAAGAATAAAAGAAGAAAGAAAAGCAGAGTCATGGCTGAGGCGGCGTGCTGGCCATGGATAGCTGGCCTGGGGGAGAAATTTGTGTTTGCATCATAAAAGACAAAAATACTTGTTGCTGAAATACATGTTACTTAAGCATGGTTGCGACAGCCGGATGTGCTTAGGAAGGAGCTCGCGCTGGGGCCAGGCTGCACAGGGCATGTCAGGGGGGGGGGGGCACGGTCCCGGCCACCTGCCACGCACAGGCTGCTCTTGGGCGCACTCAGCCCCATGCAGGGCACGGCTCCCCTCCCAGCAGCTCTCCTCTGCTCTCCCTGCAGATCCTCCAGGGCCTCGTTGACGTTCGCATCCCACACAATGATTTTTACCGGAAACGTAAGTGCGTGGTGGCAGCCCCTCTAGCCAAACTTTCCAGCCAGACCTCGAGGGTGTGGGGACGGGCTGTCCCCGTCCCCTGTGTCCACTGCACACCACCTGGCCCCAGCATCCCCCTGCTGCCTTGCTGAGGGTGGGAGGGGCAATGTGATTAACAGATTTGGGGATGTGCCTTGGTCGCTGGTAGCAAGCCACTGCCACCCCCACGAGTGATGGGGTTGCTGCTTTGCCCTCACCCTCCCAGCTGGCTTAAATAGTACTAATACCTATGAGGACATGGGCTTGGAGGAGGATCTTTCCGTAGCGGGGTTGGTGGCAGTGCAAGGACAGCCTGTTGGGGCTCACCCGGTTCACCCCTGCCTGGGGTTTCCCACCGAGGGGACGCTAGGGACCCCTGCAAGAAGGGAAGGCAAAGCATCCCTCTCGCGTAGGACTGACTCTGCTCTTGCCCCCACTAGTGTTTTTAGAAATCGCAGATGAAAAGTCCAGGCACTCTCTCCATGAGAACATGAGCAAGATCAAAGCACCAACGCAGGTCATCTGGGGAAAGCAGGACCAGGTACGCAGCCCCCTCCGCCTCCTCCGTGGGACCGTGCCTCCATCTCTGCCCGCGTCCACCCGCGGGGGCACGGTGCGGGCTCCACTGCCAAGCTGTGCGCTGCTCTGCAGCGAGCTGGCACACGTGTCCCCGTCCCCAGTGGGTTTGGACACAGTGGCTTGGCAAGGTGATGGGTGAAAAGCTGCCAGCCATTGTGGGGCTGGAGGGAGGAGAGGGCATAGCTGGGGCTGGGGAGAGGGAGGCAGTCGGGGGGGGCAGGTGCCAGCGCCGCGGCAGGCGTGGGCTGAGAAGAGGAATAAAGTGCCAGCAAAGAGAGTTGTCCTGGCAACTGGGGAAAAATGTGCTGTCTGTGGGCAGGCGGCGAGGCAAAGGCATGGGGCTTCTGTCTCTTTTTCCGTGTTTCTGTGTAGGGATGGTTACGGAGGGAGGAGCTGGGGTAGGGGGGTGAGGAGGCAAGCTGCAGGCATGCAAAGGGCTGTGCAAATGCAAAGGTGCAAGCGTTTGCTTGCAGTGACCCCTTTGCACTGAGCTGGCAGCCAAAAAGCATCCAAGAGAGCTCCCTGCCACATGCTGAGACTGGCACCGTGCAGCCTCCCTGCCCTGTTCCCAGGCGAGGGTACCATGGGATGGGGCTGCCATCACAAGGACCGTGTCCGCATCCCTGCTCAGCATCTCACTTGGACTTGCAAAGGCAGCTCCAACAGGGTTTCTACGGTGGCCAGCAAAACCTAGCTCTGCCCGTGGGAGTGACTATTTTTTCCACTGCCATCCAGGTCCTGGACGTTTCTGGCGCCAGTGTTTTAGCGAGTGCTATCCCGGACTGCCACATGTACATTCTGGAGAACTGCGGGCACTCGGTGGTGGTGGAGCGGCCCCGCAAGACGGCCAACCTCATCCTGGAATTCCTGGCGCTGCTGCACAGCACGGACAACAACAAGAAGCAGGCATGAGTGTGGCAGGGAGCCGAGTGCCCACACTAGGTCTTCTAAATTGTAAAGTACTGCAGCTTTGATAAGTTCTCAGGGATCTTGTACAAATTGGGGTGAATGTGCCAAAGTCCCTGAGGAAGGCAGAATCACTGATACCTAAACCTATAGCACCGCCGGCACAGCAACCTAGGGGTCATTGAGCAACCTCCATAGATACAGGAACGGAAGCAGAATCTCTCCCTTTTCTACTTAGAGATAAAGTAGGAACGAGCCGAAATCACCAAGCGCTAGCCATGCAGTGTGCTGAAGCTCCTTATGCAGCCGCCCATCTTACCCAAGTTACTGGCACGTAGTTGTTAATGACATTCACCTAAACTATATAAGAAATGTAGGAAGGAGGAAGCGTCCCGGACTGAGACTTACAATATTTCTACTACTTAGAGTCCGTCACGTTGCATGCTGCCGTGCTGTAAGAGAACCCCAGTGCTCCAGGTGTCTGCTCGAGTGCTCTTTGTGTAGCTCCTTAACTTGTGATTTATGCAGAAAACAACAGAAAACTTCATGCGTGGAAGTCCAATGACTGTATGTGCAAAAATGTTTACACTTTAAGTGGGTTTTTTAAATCCCCAAACAGCTCCTGCATATATGTAATGCCTTAACATTGCCCAGGGTACGGCACCCGCATACAGCCTGCCTTGCCCAGGCAATGGTTCCCCCTGAGGGTGAACATAGCAAGTGAAAACTTGGGGTGCAGACAGCAGCTTTGCCACCGTTGTGTGAAACGGAGGGACGGAAACTGCCCGGAGCGATTCGATCTCCGAGCCCAAGTCAGCAATAAGCCCGTGGGCAGGGTGCGAGTCAGCAAACTCGGGCAAACTCTTGTCTCAGCTCTTCTATCACATCGTGCTGCTGAACTCGTTGATGTAAATAACAATTTTCTTAATGAATTCCGTGAATTCTGCGAATGCCAACGTCACTGAAACCAGGCGTGAGGGGGGGGAGTGGGCTGTGTATGTGAATAGCGTGGGGGTGTGGGCTCCTGAGCTCGCTGGGTGGCGGAGGTGGGGGGACAGCTCACCTGCGAGGCACTGGGTGGTGGCGTGGAAACGTACGGTGTGCTTGTGCATACTCTTGGTGGTTTATAACTCCTGACCGAGTGAAATTATAGATAGAAATGGGCAATGCAGACAAGCTATGCTTTGCAGCCTGCAAGGTGATGTACGGGGATGGATCCTACACCTCCCTGGATGCGGTCCCTCGCCACATGTCCCGGGGGAGAGGGCTGGTCCTGGTCTTGGCAGGACCCATGGCTGCTGGAGGGCAAGGTGGTGCATGGTCCTCTTGAAGGCAAAGCAGCAGGCGGCTGTCACCCCTTGGTCACCCCCAGCCCTCCTCGGGGGTTGACATCGGGTGCTGCTAGAGCCCCCCCGCAGACCGGGTACACACATTTGTGGGGCTGACAGCCATCTTCTTGCCGTCTTTCCGAGGTACCCCAATCTGTACATATATCTGAAACTCCCCATCAGCTTCTCTGCTCTTTTTAAGAGAAGAAACATTGTTCTTTTAGAAAATTAGAAAATTGCTGTTAATGGCTTGGTTATTGTTT
This sequence comes from Fregata magnificens, assembly GCA_013389945.1. Lineage (NCBI taxonomy): Eukaryota > Metazoa > Chordata > Aves > Suliformes > Fregatidae > Fregata > Fregata magnificens. Next base: position 167,253 of record WAAD01004826.1, read on the forward strand.
CTACTACAGGAGTTGATTAAAAAAAATAAATTGCTGATTGTTTTATGTGGTAAAAGCTAGAAGAAGTTGTTGGGTATCTATATGGTTTCTCATATGCCACAGATTGCTGTATGCAAAGGATTTATATGGCTATTAAAATCTAGTGATTTAAGGAGTCCGCCGTGCAATGATTATTTTTTCCTTTGGGGATGAAGGGGGCTGTGGGGTGGGATGGCACACGGCACAGGGGACTTGCTCTGCTGCTTCTTTCCTCCCCACATTTCTGGGAGATGCAGGTTTTGCCTCAAGGAATACTTAATAATGTCAAGAGAGATGGTGAAGACTGGGAAGGCTCAAGTCTTATCTCTTCAAAGACAACAGGAGTTTTGCTTTTTTTCTTTTTATAAAGAGGAGATGGCCCTAAACACTCAAGAAGCAAAATAAAACCTCAAGGGGCAGGGGAGTTAGGTTTTAAGCACAAAGATTTCTCTTAAAAATCTTGGAAGTGTGTTAAATACCAATTTCAGCTGCAATTACAAGTCTTACCGAATTCATACAGTGTGCTGGGAATAGCGTTACATCAATATCCAGGCAAAAGTATTTGCATTTCTGCTTTCCCCAGGAGGCTGCTTTGTGTGACAGAGGAGCTGCAGGGAAGGCTGGGGAGCATCCTCCTGGCACCTTGTCCCCCTGTCCAGGCCCTGCTGTGGCACCCTGGCTGCCCTGTAATGCACGGGTCAAGGTGACGGTGGCTGCAGGAAACCTATTAATTACTGCAGCGTAGGAGGCCTTTCACCTCTGGGCTGGGGCGGCTCAGGGTGTCTGCGTCATGCGTTGCAGCCTCTCACAGTTCAGTAATAAAAATCCCATGTCTATTGGGGGGGGGGCGGGCCTGGGTCCTGGCACTGCTCACCCCGGCTGTGTGATTGCGGGTGACTGCTGCTTGCTCCCGCATGCTCTGGCTGTGCCTATGCCTAAGCTGGCCCTGTAGCAGCAGCTGAGCCCACTGAGGAGAGGCAGGGAGGGAAGCTGCCTGCACCTGGGAACACACCTGAAAGCACACCCGATAATGCCAGCCACTATTCCCACTAACCCTCATTTCCAGCTGGGAGCCAGAAAAGCACCCCCACCATGGCCCTGTGGCCCTGGCTGTAGGGCAAGAGCTGCTCCCATGTTTTCAGCTGCTGCCCCCTTGGTACTGACCCTCCCATCAGCCCCAGCCACCCCCCCACCCCAAGGTAAGGCTGCGTCCCTGGGCTATGCGTGGGGCTTGGGAAGGGGCAGAGGCTCCTGCTGCTCCTGGCAGGTTTGTCTGTCCTGTGGGCAGGGCTGGGGAAACCAGTGGATCCCAGTCACAGCGAGCCTGGGCACTGGGAACCAGCACATGGCCTGAGCATCCTGGTGTGGCAGGAGGGAGGAAGTTTGCCTTTTGTTTTGTTGCCCGGTGTTTAATTGTTGCTTTCCTTGCAATTATGTGAATAAATCAGGTTTGTGCTGGAGCTGGGCTGGGAGGCAAGGCACAGGGCAGCGGAGGCTTGTATAAAAGCTAAGTAAGGAGTCAGCCTTTGATTGTTACGGGTCTTGCCAAGGCTGATTCACTGTATCCTGAAAAGAGGTTGCAAAACACAGCAGGGCTGGCTCAGTAATAAACCTAATGATGACTCCGAGCAAGCTGTTTTGCTGCTGAGCATCCAGGTCTGTGGCGGCACCCAATGCCCCGCTCCCAGGGTGTTGGTGGGAGCAGGAGGGATGGAGCTGGTGGCAGCTGCTCCCAGGCATTTGGTATGTGCCCAGCTACTGCTGAAGGGGAAAATGTGGTGCCCCTGAAACATGGCCAGCCAGGGAAACCTGGGCTGGGTCCTGCTCTGCACAGCTGCAGCCAGATGTTTATCTGCAGTGGGGAAGCATCTTTCTCCCTTTTTCCAGTAAAGGAGAATAACAGCATCTGCTACCTTGCGGGGGGGGTTTCACCAGTGCAGCCCTGCGCAGAGCATCCTCTGACAGGCGGAGCGATGTCCACGGTGTCTGGCACCATGGTTTGGGTGCAAGTGTGCCCCACCCCAGCAGCCCATCACCCGGCTGAACCTTCCCCTGACTCAATGTGTTTCACAATCCTCTTGGACACAAACCGTGTTTTTCCCACGGAAGCCTGGGTAGGAGCACCCTGGGGCACAGCCCCTCTCACCCACTGTGGGAGCGGGCACTGCAGCCTCCCCACCCGTGTCCTTGTACACAGGGGCACAGTGGAGGCATGCGTTCCCCTTTACGCCTGCAGCTGCCCTGTAACGTTGCAAGGGTCCCCTGCCTGGACTCTCCAGCTGAGACTTATGGTGAATGCAGGGAAACATATAGGATCTGGTGGGGGTTTTTGGTTTTGGTGGTTTTTCCTTCTGCCCTCTTCCGAACACCAGCCTCTTGGGGGCGGTTTGGGATTATTCATTGAATTCTTGCTGGGCCACTGGTACTCGATGGCTTCTCCCTGCCATTCCCTGCCCGACAGCGCTGCCTGCTGCCTCCTGCCCGCAGCGTGAGACACAAAGCGAGCCTTGACTTTCCTATTCTTACAGCAAAAACTTTGCCTTCAGCCATCTCAACAGGGTCACTGCCTTATTTTTTTTTTTTAATGCCCAGCAAATAGCTGTGAACAGGGTGATCTGACAAGGGCTTTGGCTGTTGTCTGAAGCCGGGTGCCTGGCAGAAGCGGTGGCATCATGCCGTTTTCTGAACGCCACTCTTCCTCAGAAACCCCTATTTCACTCTGCAGAGCAGGACCCACGCACAATCGTGCTGTGCTACTCTACTGATTTCATTTGTTTTTTCTTGCGTTCCAGGAAAAGCTGGACATGAGCACTGGATGAGGTAGCAGGTTTCCGGTAAGGGCACAGGGATTTGTGTTTCTCCCCTGGGTCTGCAGGACATTCCTTTGGCCTCAGCTCTGGACTGTCTTGGTGTAGGCAACCTGCATTCCCTGGGTGGATAACACAAAGTCCTTGCAAGGCACAGGCAAATGCAGCTGCGGGGGAGGCTTCATGCGGGTTTGCCTTGGCCCCTGCCTTTGCCACCCAAGCATTGGGGAAGCCCAGGAGAGCTCAGGCACCAGGTCAGAGTCTGTGCCTGTGCCCTGAAGGAGCAGCCTGTGCTGCTCCACAGCCATTTCATGGGTTAGTAGTAACGTAAGGCTGGGAGAAACCTTGAGAGATCATCCAGGCCACCCCTAGATTGACTCCTGCGTCAGCCCTGAATGACCCCACTGGTCTTGGAGATCCCACCACAGCTCCCTGGGAGCTGCGGGGCTCACAGGGTGTCCTAATGAGTGGCCTGAATCTCTGCTGAAATTTAAGCTTATTACTTCTCCTATCTCCATCGGATGCTGGCAATGTGGTCATAACTCCCTGCAGCACACTCTTGCGTGTTTGCAGACTTGCTGTGTCCAGAATAAAATCCTGCAGGCTCTGCCAGCTGCTCCTCCTGTACCTGGAGGGGTAATGCAGGCAGCTGGGCACAAACTCTGGGCTCAGGCTTTGCTGGCTTCAAACACTGGGTGTCTTGCTTCATGAGTGTGTTAAGAGCAAACAACCCAGTCAACTTGGTTTTAAAATAAATAAATAGTAATAACAACAACACCACCCCGCCCCCCCNTAGCCTGCCTTTGCACAACTGATTATTCATACCTAAGAGCAGAATCCTGCATTGGTCTTTCCAGAATTACACCCTCCTTTCATTTTCCCCTTTTTTTATTTATTTGCCAAATTCATCTGTATCCTACCCCAGCTCTCCATTGCATCCCCTTGGGGTGGTCTCAGCTGTGTATCCATTAAGTACCCCATCCCCATCCTCCAGCTCAATTAGTTAGCTACTGATGGAGCTGTGGAAAACAGCGTATCTCCTCCCACTGCCGCAGGGAACCACCGGTAATGAGTGAGAACAATTTTGCCACATGTTTTGCAGCCATCTTGCAGGTTGGGTTAATCTAAAATTTCCTTATTATTTCATTGGAAATGACACCATCTCGCTTGCCAAAAACCCAACTAAAGAAATACAGTCCCTACTGTTCTCTCTTTGCCCCGGAGGCCTGTTACTCTATTGCAAAAGAAAATTGATTTGGAGTAACATGAATAATTCTTGTTATCTACCACCCTGCTGGTTTCTAGGTGCTTTGCATCCCCTTTCCCAAGCTGTTCTGGGACACCATGGGGGCCACCTCCAGGTCTGATGCCTGGAACAGCCCCCTGCCTTAGGGGAAATAAGCCTTGGTGGTGTCCGGGAGGTTGGGAAATATTTGGAGTCCTGGCTTTGACCCCGTAGGCGGGAGAGAGGTCACTGGCCTGTTTGGAGAACCAGGTGAAGGTTGTCCTTTGGAGGACAAGTGGGGCTGCTTGGGGCCACGAGTGTCAAGGATGGGGACCCCACGGGTGCCTGGTGCCCGTGGGGTCCCCGTCTCTGACATCAGTAGCATCCCTACTTTCAACGGCGCAGGTCCCCAGCACTTGTGGTGAGGTGGCACCAGGTGGCAGCAAGTGACCAGCATGGGGATATGCTGCAGCATCCTGGGGGGAGCAGAGGGGAGCCCTGATGCTGCACCCCTCCACTCCAGCCTGCACCCAGCACAGCCCAGCATCCCACTGGAGTCCTGCTCCTTGCTTTGGGCTGATGTCCAGGTGGGGTCTGGCCACTCTCTCCCCAGGAGCTTGGTACACTATGCGTCCCCAACCCATGTGTCACCCGTCCAGGTGCAAAGCTCAGTGTTCCTCTCTCGTGTTCGGAGCTGGGTGCTCTTGAGGTCAAATTCTCTCCTTCCATAAGATGTCCAGACTTTGAAGTTTAAGGGCAAGTCACCCCTGAAAGGGGTTAAATCATTAACTTGTTTTGCAAGAGCCTCGATTTGGCCTGCTGCAACTGAAAGCAAACCCCTCCATGCTCCTGGGGATGCTGTCACCAGCTGATGAAGACTGCTTCTGAGCTCTGGCTCAGAGCGGGGATGATGTGAGGGAGCAAAAGGAGAAAACTGGGGGTTGTACCACTGCCAGGAGCAGTGTTGGTTCATGCACCATGTTCCCCTGGGGGGGCTGGAGGAGATGAGGGTGATGCACGCAGGATCAAGCCCCCTGTACCCCTGGAGAAGTGATGTCAGGCCTCCTATCCCGCGCTGCTCAGGAGAGCCAGTGCAGCAGCATCCTCTCCCCTCCACATCTCTATTCAGCTCCTGCTCCCCCGCCAGCATTTCCCAGCCATGCAACCAGAGTGCTGCGGCCAGGAGGGCTCCTGCAAATCCTCCTGCAGTGCTTGAGGGCTACTGACCTGGATTCAGTTAGTGAGAGACATCTGGCCATGGGCTACCTGGAAACATTATCTGTCTCACTGCTTGACTTTGGGTTTAGCTATGTGTGAAGCACAAGCAGGCGGCTCTGGGTGGAGGCTAGCGCGGCGCCGGCACAGAGCAAATGGGATCAACAGCCTCTTCCTGTTGTGCAACCGCTGCGCAGCCCACGTAGAGAATTTTTGGGAGATTTGTCAGGGCTTTTGTGTTTCCAGATAATATTTATTTGCTTGTTTCGGTTCTCGCTTTCACAAGCAAGGGATTTAAATAGCACAGGCTGAGAGGGGGCATGAACCTTGGCTAGTCTTCCCTGAAGCGCCATTTCCCACCCCAGGGACTCCCCATGTCCACCTCACCATGTCCACCAGCAGCCCTCACCCACCCAGCCCTGGCTTCCCCCAAGCATGGCTCCCCCGTCCTGCTGGCTCTGGAGCTGGGAATCTGGCACAAACATTATTTATGGTTTCGCCTGGCAGCCCACCCATGTTCCTGCCCTTATACAATAGTTCAGCCCGGGGTACAAGCCCACTCATCCATCCCCTGCCCATGTGGAGGGCCCTGTGTTTCAGGTACTGACACCCCCACCCCAGACCTTGTGCTGGGGGCAAGGGATGGCTGAGCTCATCCCACTGGTGTGCAGGGCCCCAGGTGAGCTCTGCCCATGGGTCTTTGGGCTGCTGGCTGGACAGGGCTGACATGTGAGCTCCTCTCTGCTCCGAAAACTGCCACTTTGCCACCTTCCTGCTCCCCAGTCTCAGCCTGGTCCTCTTCTGGTTGATCCTGGGGTGCAGCTGGGGCCAGGAGTAAGGCACAGAGCTGCATACTCTAACCACCGCCTTCTAGCAAGACCCATATTTACTTGATTTCAGGCATTTTGGCTGCACATACCCCTGACCTTGCTGCATTCCTGCTTGCGGTTCCTGGAGCAAGCACGGGGCGCAGGGCGGCTGGGCTGCAGGCAGCGCATGCCCAGGCATGCGTTGGGGTCAGGAGAGCTGGCTGCCCCAGGCATCAGGCTTCCTGGGGCGAAGCTGCCCATGGTGCATGGGGGGGGAAAGGCAGGGAAAAATTGCAAAAAACAGTGTGGGGGCCAGAGCATGAGGTGCGCGGCTGACACATGCCGTCCATGGTTCAGGGGGTGTCGGAGCATGGGCAGCATTTAGAAAAACAAGCACAGGAGAGACACTAATGCTGCTGAGAGCCCAGTGCCACCGGCGTCCTGGCCCTTCTGGGATGAAACACTGGTGCTCATGGTGCCGTTGGCACATGTGCCATCCCCAGGCTGGGGTGCTCTGTCGGCAGCAGGGCGCAGGGCAGCCCTCTCCCCACCTCCATGTGCTGAGCACCCAGAGCTGGTGGCATAAACACCAGCTGCCAAGAGCAGCCCACGCGTGGCTGGCAGCAAGGTCTGTGGTATGGGGTGGGCGCTCTCCTCGGCCTCTCACTTTTGAGTGGGTGCTGTGGGGAAGGATTGCTCTCCTCCCACCGCCTCCAGCCCCCCTGCCATGCCAACGGTCCACCAGTGAAAGTCAGTCAGCTCATGAATGGTGTCCAGGGTTGGGGCGGGAGGCAGTGAGTCAGACGACGCAGAGAGCAGCCACCTGCAAAAAATCCCTCTGCTTTTTCAGACTGTTATTTTAGCTCATCCCCACAGCCCCCTGGAGCTAGGTGACCGTGCCCTCGCACTGGGCATGCTAGGAACCAAACACTTGCCACTTGATTTCACCGCAGCCCTGGGTCGCTGTTCTCGGTGGGTTTGTCTTTAATTGATCAAGCAAGGCGCCTGCCAAATAAGCGGCTCGGGGTCAGGTCTAGCTTTCCCAGGTGTGATCCCATGCCAGGCACGGGCAGAGGGAGGCTGACATCTCGCCCTATTGACCAAGGGAAGCTGGCATGTGAAAGGCCACTGAGGGCTGGCAGGCGGTGTGCCTATGCAGCACCCTCCTGCCTGCTCTGAGATACACAGGCAGCACCATGTATTTAAAATCACATGTGTCAGCACTGGGGTTGTGGGGCACTCCTATAACCTGGAAGGTTGTTGGCTGTGCTGGTGGGTTCACATTGTTGTTCACATTGCTCCAGGAAACTGAGGGATCCCTGGGAAAGGGGGCAAAGCCACCACAGTGGCGTCAGCCAATCCCTGGGATGGGAGCATCACCTTGCTTCAGGGAGGGCAAGCCCTTAGGGAGACAAGCGTGAGGATGCAGGTGGCACTGGGAAGCACCAGCCTCTGGCCAGCCCTGCTGGGAGGGAATGGAAGAGTGGCAGAAACCTTGAACAGCTGCTTTTTCCCCATTACAAAGAGCACAGAAAGCTTTCTTGATAAGAGCTGCTGTAAATCAAAAGCGGAACCACAACCAGGAGCTCTCCTGGGACGTGCCCTCATGTCCCAGCCAGTGGGGATGAGATGTGACACTGGCAGGGATGGAATGTGACACTGGCGCTCCTCCACAGTGTGGTCATGGCCAAAGCTCGCTCCTGTCGTACTTGTACCTCTCCCTCTGCTGGGGCCACGGCCGGCGTCCCAGCCCCTAATGCCTGGAGGGACAAAGGTTGGTGGATGGTGGGAGCAGGGCCTCCCTGTTGCCCTCCCAGATACCAGGAGCAATGAGGTTTTCATAGCTCCTTTGGGGAAATCAAGAGCAGTTTGTCTAAGATTTAATAATTGGCGGTGGGGGTTACTCTCTGGGACCGTTACTATAGCTGGAGTGATTCCCCCCGCAGTTCGTTGCCAGTGGGAGCTGGTTCCCCATTTCCAGGCTCTGTACCACCTCCTGTCCTTAACAATCCCCATGCCCTTCACTAACCTGCCCCAAGGTAATTATGAGTCCTGTGCCAGCCCCACCATGGCTGCAGGAGTGCCGGAGCTGAGGGCACCCAAGAGCTGGTGCTGGACCCCTGCCCCGCTGCAGCCCTGCCAGTGCAGTCTTCAGCACAGCCAAATTTTGGCCATTAAAGTCTGTCCGAGCGCTCGCAAAGCAATCTGGCTGTTGTAGGCTGGGCTGACCAGCACCACTTAGTGTTAAAATTGCCCAGAAATTCCCTTTTTAAACTTTATTTGCAACAGCTCACTGCTTTACCCCATCCTGGCTGTGGGGCTGGCACCATAAAGGACAAGTCGCCCGCCTGAGGCAGCTGTTGCTGAAATCGTTTTAGATGTGGCCAAACCCAGTCACGTCATCATCTCTGCATAATCAGAAAGCAAATATAAAATCTAAAAGAAAATATAACATACTATGGCATCACAGGTGCTGGGCCCCTGTGGGATGAGTCCGGGCACACCTGGCCCAACCTGGGGCATCCTCACACCTCTCCCGGACCCTGTCCCACCAGGACACCCGTGTTCCTGGGGTTCACACAGGGAGCTGAAGCGGAGGGGAAATGCAGCCATGAGGAAGCTGTCTCCCCTCCCTCCAAAGCCATGGTTTCATCGGAGCGTTTTGGAGGAGTGCATGGTGGCTCTGTGAGCTTTCCTGATGGGAAAAGCCTCCCGGCGCCATTGGTTTGGTTTCTGTGGTGGCTCCTTCTGCTAAAGATCTCATTACAGGGTGAGTTAGTGTTTTTTGATATTTTTAGATGCCGCTCAGTACAGCAAATACAAGCACTCGGGACTTTATAATTAAAGCAAATGTTTTGGCAGTCGGATGTTGCCAAACTGGAGCCCTTGGTTTGAAACCTCCTTCCCACAGAAGGATGCGTGATGCCGGTGCCAGGTCCCGGTGAGGGCACAGCCGTGCTGGGACGGACAGGGCCCCTATGGATGCCCTCCCTGCCAGGAGGGATGGAGAGGCTCAGGGGTCACAGCCAGGGTGGGCTCCCTTTTTTTTGAGACCTGTGAATATGGAGCCGTGGGCTCCCTGTGCCACTGGTCCCCCAACAGAGGTGGCAGGAGCAGACCTGCCAGGCAGGCAGGGTGACACGATGGACACCAGCACGTTGGGGCTTGTCCTACTGCATCCGCTGTGCCCTCGCTGCATCCGAGGTACATCCCTCCTCCATGTGGGAGTCACTCGTCCCAGCGCCCAGCCGTGCCCCAATGGGTTGGGCAGACCCTGCCTGAGCCAGCAAAGTCTATTTCCCTTCACAGGCTGCGAGATAAACCTACAAATAACCATGTTATCTTCCACTTGATACAAATCAACATCAGCCCCAGCTATAAATAGCCATGTGTGTGTCTAGGTGGATCGATGTCGGGAGAATGGCTGTCCATGGAGGCTGCGAGGGTGGGCTGCAAGGGATGGGGGCTCGGTGGGGTCACTGTCCCCAGAGTGGGGCTGGCCCCGCTGCAGGGGGGTCTCTGCAAAGTCGCTGCTTTGCCCCCACCACAGGGGCAAAGCATTTGCCATGCTGCAAAGGGCTGTGCCCTCAAGGTAACCGCATGCCAATAGGCAAGGAGGTTCTGTCCCATTGCAAAACAGGTCCCAAAAATAGTCTGGGATGAGTGCTGAATAAACACCACACCGATGCGCCCTCGCTGACATAGGGCCTCGTGTAACTCATCCCCTGAAAATCCCCCGGCACTGGTAGGGCTGCAGGACCCTGCCCCGAGGGGCCGCTGCGGGCATCCTATCTGGTCTCATCCTGCCCGCAGTCTCACGCCGTGCTGGCATGCCATACCATGCCACTCAGAGCTTGCTGCAGCCCCTGCAGTGCCCTGCAATGGCCAAGGGCAGGCTGCCAGTGCCCCCTGATTTAATACCTGCACCCCAGGCTTGCCTGGTCCCCTGTGCCAGCCCCACCCCCCCCCAAGGAGGTGTGCCTCCTCCTGGCTGCAAATGCAGAGGAAGCTTTGGGATGGAGGCAGCAAAAGAAACCCTTCCTCTGAGGGGAGAGCGGTGGGGCCGGGTGGGTCAGTGAAGAGGGGTGAGTGACCGGCTGGGAAGTGGAAATGGGAACCTGTGCTGCTCCCTGCGTGTTAAGGAGGAATTACTGTGCCGGTTAATGCCTTGGCTCCGCCACTGGGAATAGTCGAACTGGGACCAATCCCTGCTTTTGCAACCGCGTGTATGTGCTGGGAATGGGTTGCTGTCCCCTCACGGAATGGCCACCTGTCCTCGTCCCTGTCACCAGGGTGCAATGTCAAGCCGGCACATTTCACTCTGGCCCCAGTGCGGTTTCCTCTGGCCTGGTTGGAGGATGCCCGCTGGTGGTGGCAGCTGCCCGCCTGTGGCTCTCCCCAGCTGCTCTGGACTGGGAAGTCACAGCAGCACACTGGGTGGAGGAAATGATGCAGAGATCTGCAGCGTGCCAGCAGCGAGCCTGGCCCTTGTCCTGGCATCAGCAGGCACAGGCGGCAGCGGGTAGGAGGGACTTGGGGCAGCCTGGCACCACACCAGCCGCCGTGCCACCTGCTACTGGATTTGGAAACTGGTGCTCTAGGTGCTGCTGTTGGGGTGAGCCCCCAGCCTGGGACTGTTTTGGGGCTCAGGGGCACAAGCAGCCCTTTGCAGAGGGGCTGGAGCTGCGCTGGCTTTGCAGTGGTGCCTGGGCAGGGCAGGGAGCTCATGGCATCCCCGGTGTCCTGTGCTGGGCCCCGGCCTGCGCCCTTGCACTTGCTTCTCCGAGCACTGAAATTAGCCACCGACATCAAAGAGGAGCGGGGAAAAAATAAGAGAGGTAGAGGCTTTGTTTACTTGAATCAAAAATAATCTGTGGCGACACATCTTCTTCCAAGGCAAACAGAGCAGGAGCCTGTCCATGCTAATTTGGGAAGCTGAAAATTTGGGAAGCTGAAAGGGAGTTAAATAAAAACATGAACCTGTGACAGGGAAACAACCGATCTCTCATGCTAAAATAGAGCCCCGGACGCCAGTCAGCTCGATCTGGAGGAGCTAGGGAAGGGCAGGGAAGGTGGGGTGAAGTCCAGGGCAGCGGGAGGGAGGCACACCCGCTGTGCTCCAGCATTGGGCAAGAAAACGTAACGTCACCCTGTGCTGAGCCCTGTGCCAGCAGCCAAGGCCAGCCTGCAGCCCTGGGTGGGCAGGGCAGGGCGGGGGTGCTTGCATGGGGGTGTCTGCTTGTGTTTGTATACAAGTGTTATATATATATGTGTATATATATGTGTGTGTGTATATATGGGGGGGGGAGTGTGCCTTGTCCACCTGGGGCTCAGGCTGGGGACCCAAACGGGCTATCGCATGAACACAAAAACCCCCAGGAGCTAATGTGCGTGGCCAGGATTGCAGGAGGTAAGTGTCACCTGCTATCACCCCGCCTCTCATGAGACCCCCAATGGCTGTTGGTGTCCCCGGCATGGACGCTGGCACTGGAAACGTGTGTCACTGCCCTTGGCAGCAGTGACTTGGAGGTCGGTGCACGCTGCGAACCCCGTTGCAAAGGCTGCAGGAGGGTGTGAGGTGGCAGATGTGCCGTGGGGAGGGGTGCAGGCGCTGCTGCTACGGGATGCCCCCTTTGATTGTGTTTCTGCTGCAGCTCCGGCATGCCCCGGGCAGCCGGGGGAAGCCCCGAGCTGGGAAATGCCACTGCATGATGCAGGGCAGGCGGCCGAGCTGAAGCAGAGGTGGGTCCACCTCCCTGTGCTGCTGGGCAAGGTGGCAGCAATCGCCGCCTCCGATTGATGCTGAGTGTTGCTGCGCGGCTACCAAAAGGCCTCTGGTGCGTCACTGCACTGCTAGCACCCGCTGCGTGCGGAGGTGTGACCGTAGGGAGCCGGATAAGAAAACCAGCTGCTTCTATGAGCGCAATGATGTGTTTGTTTGGGCAGCAGGGAGGAGTGGGTGCATGTGTGTGAAATCTGTACCTGCTGTGGGAACAGCACGGCCTGTCCCGGCTGCAAAGACAACCTGTTCTGGCAGGTTTCCATACACTCCAGGGGGGACCTGGGAAACACCCCCAGTGTCAATCCCATGACAAGGGACTCCCCAGTGCTGCAAAACACTGAAGGAAGCCCTCCACGGTGCATCAGAGGGGGTGGGACATCCATAGTTTCTGCTGGGGCAGGACAGGGATGGATGACCAGCCAGCAGGTTTGCTGGGGCTGCTCCCGTGCAGCCACAGGAATATTCTCCTTTAGGGAGGGCACTGGGCTTGGCCCCGCTCAGCTTGGGCCCCACTGCAGCTTTCCTGGAGCCAAATGCAATTAAAAAGTTGCCTATGGGGTCAGGTACTTAATAACAGCACCCTGCTCTCATCCGCACCCTCCTAGGCCATGGGCATGGTCCTGCCCACAGCACTGGCTGTCGGCAGGACTAAATAACCTGCAACAGTGGGGCACCGAGGTACCATGTGCTAGGGGCCACAGAAACCCCATGTCAGCAGCACTGGGAATCGTTTTCCTCCAAAGTTTTCCAAATTAATGGTGGAGCTGAGCCTCGGCTGTGTAGGGATCGGGGTTCAGCTGGTAGAAGGGCTCTGCTGGGGTTTTGAGCAACGGGGGACACGTGTCCCTGGGAAGGGACGACCTTCAGCCCTGTTTTTTCAAGCAGAAACGAGCTGCCTCGCCGGCTGCCTTCTCATCTCCTCACCCGCTTGGGGTTTTGTAACTTGGCACGGTTTGGCTTCACCTCCCCACCTGTTCTCCATGGAGGGGGGAAAGTCCCATCTAGCAGAAAGGGATTAATTGCTTGTCAGTATTTTTAGCCAGCAAAGCCTGAAATTATTTGAAATTGGAGCAAAGGGGAATGCGGCACCGGGGAGGTCAGAACTGCGGGGATAGCTGGCTGAGCTGGGCCCCGGGGTTATGTGCCCAGCTGGAGCTGCAGGAGCGAATACCAAGGAAAACAAGTGCATGTGCACAATCCAAAGCAAACAAAGCCACCCACACCCCCGAAATCTGCACCTCTGCTAATGACGGGGCCGGCTGGCTCCCGGGGCAGCTGGCGCAGGTCGGTGTTCCAAAGAAAGCCCGTGTGTGTCTGTCCGTGCCAGCTTCTTAAAATAACCGCATAGCAAGCGTGTTTAGTGCAAGGAGACTAAACCAAAGGCAGTTTCTCTTTGGCGTGATCCTGAACGGGAGGGCTCTGGGAGAGCCATGCAGGCGTGCCAGCTGAGCCGCAGCATCGCCTCACCCATCTCACCGTGGACCAAGACATTTACAAGGCTGAACCCGCACACACCGCTCCGATGGCTGCCCGTGCCACCCCACCAACTCTCTCACCTGGGGTGAATGTAGGCTGATGTCATCATTAATGATATGACACATGGGTTTTTCCCCAGGGTATTTCTTTAATTGAAAAATTGGGCTGAGGAGAGACCTTCCACCAAGTACAGTTAATTGCTAACAGCAGCAGGGAGTTTGTGGGGTGCCAGCCCTGATGCAGGGAGGGAGGGAGCCAGGGTAATTCAGGACTCCCTTCCCATCCAGGTAAATTGGCAACACTTCAAAAAAAAAAAAAAAAAAAAAAAAAAAAAGGAGGATGCTGGCTATGCTCTTGAGCTAGCCTCTTGAAAGCTGGGTCATGGCATAACTGCTGCCGGTGAGCAGGGGGGACCAATGGTGGCATGCAGCTGTGCTGGGCACTCAGCTGTAAGGAGTGGTTTTGCAGTGCATGACCCCTGCTGTTCCTTGCTGGGTGCGCAGCCCCCAAGAGCCCCCGGGATGTGGGGGGGAGACCAGATCGTGGTGCAGCCTCTCTCTGTGCCAGGCAGCCTGAGCAGTGTGGCTGCCTGCCCCGGGCACGTCCTTGGCAAGCCCTGTCACTCACCGGTTTCAGCTGGCAGAGAGGGGGACAGTGCAGACCTCTGGGGGATGGCAAAGCTGTGGGCATCCCAGGGAGGACACGCTGCTGCTCTCGTCCACGGCAGTTACTACAGCCAGCCATGCTTGGGCTTGTAGTGGCTAACGTGGCTCCATGGCTGGCAAAGAGCCAACGGTAGTGGTTGGGGTGACGATTGCTCCCACAGACCCCGAGAGGAAACCCCCTGGGCACAGGGTGTGAGGGAGCATGCCGGGGACCAGGGCTGCCTGGCAGGCCCAAGAGACAGCAATGCATCCCATGGGGATGCCCTGGGGTGGCTGCCGGAGCGGGAGCTGGCGTAACCCAGAGCTGCTGCCAGGGCGGCGTGGCTCAGCCCTGCCCGGCTGCCCGGGACAGCAGGACCCTGGGGTGCGTGAGTCTCTTAGAAAAGCCATCAGTGTGCTCCAGCGTCAGATGGCTGTTGAGGGGGAGCATCAGTGCAGGGCTTTTTCCTGGAAAATCATTAAGTGTTCAACTCAAGTCAGTCCCCAGGGGAGGTGAGCACAGCTCCATCCCTGCTGAGCTGCACAGCAGGGAGGTGATGGCACAGTCGTTGGGGTCACCCCCCCATGCAGGATACCGTTGCCTCTCATGGCGTCAGCACAGGGGGACGCCTTGCCAACTGCAATTAAATGGTCTCTGCAAGCTGCTCAGTTCCCGGAGCGCAGGACCCCATGCTGGGAGGAGTCGTGAACGTGCCCGGCCAGAGGGAAGAAGCTTTGGGTTTTGCTCTCTGCGTCACCAGCCCGGGGGGTGACCTCTCTGTGGCGTCTCCCCAGCACACTGGCAGATGATGGCCAATTTTGCCTGTCCCCCCCGCTGTGCCCTGGGCACTGCGAGGGTGGTGGTGGCAGCCACCGTGGGAGCCCAGGCAGGGGAGAAGGGCTACCCTGTGCCTTGCTTCTCTCTGGATTTCTCCCCATGCAGTTCTGCAGAGGGCTGAAGGCTTTGAATCGCTGAAACCGGCACAGTCAAACCCAGAAATTGTTCCTGCCCAGCTGGACTGTGTGCACAAATGAATACTAGAGTGGGGACACGAGCAGTTGCTTCCTCCCCCCAGCAAGAGCCCTTGCTGCTGGGCTGGGAAAGGTTCATTTCCTCGGGCATATTATAATCTATTAATTAGGTAATAGACACTGTTGGTCGAAGTTTGGGTTTCACCCGCCATGATGTCAAACGGAGGTCAGGCTCTTGGCTTGTCCCCTGCCCTGCCTGCCCTCATTTAAATGCTGTGTTCCCCACAGCCGTCGCTCAGGCAGCAAGGGCATGTCTGCTGCCTGCCCTGTCCCCCCGCACTTGGCATGGGCATGTGTTGGTATGGCTGTTTGCGATGCAGAAGCTTCTCCTTGGACTTGGGGATGGGGAAGGGGCGTGGTTGGTCTCCACAGCATCCCCCAGGATCCGGGTTCAAGGCATGGGGGACCGCACGGAGGTCAGGGTGACCTTGGCATCATCCCACACTCAGGGTGTTGCCAGTTTTGCCAGGTGAGGGACGGAGCGCATGCTGCTGGCTGGCACAGCAGTGGGATGGCAGCGCTGGCCATGGCCCATCCCTGTTCCCAGCAAGCCCACAGCTATTTTTACAGCCCAGAAACATTGCGCTCCCATGCCTCGGGTTAGCAAAGGTACTGGGATGGATCAGATTAATGAGAGCACCTTCCTCATGACCTGGAAAGGTGCAGGGAGCCAAGGGCTGGTGCTGGCGGGCTCTGAGGACACCGGGGGGCTCCCACAGCCTCATTACATGTTGGGACCCAGAGCCCATACATGGAGCAGGGGTGACATGCAGCCAGGCTTTCCCTGGGACGCATCCCAATGAAATCCCAGCAGAGATGTCTGGGGAAGGCCCACCTCAGCCCAGATGGAGGAGAGCTGGCTGCCCTGTGAGGACTCATTGCATTGCTGCTGGCGCTTCTGCTCACTGCTGCAGCTCTCCTCTTCTATTTTAATTTGCTTTTCTCATTTGCTGCATTGTTATTTTGTTCTGAAAGAGCTTTAGGAGGTCGCTTTGTAACTGACCCGCTGCGAGGAAGAGGGCCGCCCCTCCGCTCTCCCTGCTCCCCAGCGTAAGGAGGCCTTTCTTTTCCCCCTTTATTTTAGCGCTTTGATCTCCTTATAATTTATTTTTGCAGCAGAGTTGTTTTCATGATAAAATGGAAATGTTTCCCGTGGGTGGCTTTAAAATGAAAGGCTGAGCGAGGAGGCTAAAAATAGCCCAGTGTGAGCCACTGGCTGCCTGAGCTGCTGGGCTGGGCAGGGGCTGCCTGCCCACTGAGCCAGGGAGGAGACCTGGTGGTCCCCAGGCTGTGACCATGGGGACCCTCGCCGGTGGTTAACCCTCCCTGCACCGAGCATGTGGACTGGTTCATGGGCCGAGCTCTGGGCTGCTTTTCTCTGGAGCTAAGTTTGGTTATGCTGCATCTGGGGCAGAGACATCCCCTCTCCTGGTGTGAGCCCTTGTTGTATGGGTGGGGACACGAAGAATCCCCCCGGGACCATTGCTAATGGTATGGAGTGCACAAGGCAGCCGGGCAGTGCCAGCAAGGGGGTGCTGAGGCCCCCAGCCTCTCCCCACTGCCAGGAAGAAAAAAGCCTGGAGCTGATGAGCAGGATGAAGCTAAAGGGCCATAATTCAGTAGCTGGGTCTGGCCAGCCCCTGCCTGGCTGCCAGCCCCAGCCTCTCTCCCCAGGGGTGCACCGAGGGCTGCCTCTGCGGGAGCTGGATGTGTCCTGGGTAGGATGTGGCTGTCAGCCTTTATCCACTGGAAGAGTGATGATGCTGGGGAGAGCTCTCCTGGTGATGTGTCTCTTTACGTGAACCAACTGCCCTGCTAGCGGGAAAGTTCAGCCCCGTTTACCCTGTTGACTCATCTTCTTCCCTTTCATCTTCTCTCAGATGTAGCTTATTATATGGGGCTATAAATAGGGTTTGGTCCTGATTACATGTGCCTAGCTATTACTGTTTCTCATCCAGGCATGACGTGAACAAATAGCCTCCCAGCAGGGATGCGTACTGCTTTGTTATGGCTGTGGGAATGGGAGTGGGCAGGTCGACTTGTCTGGGGCTACCTCCTCCTTTTATTTTTGATGGCAATAGCTCTGCAGGTGCCTCTGACTGAATCTCATCACAGCATCCCTTTCTGCTGCTCACCCGCATCTCTTCTGTCCTCCAAGTGCTGACCCCAAAATCTCTCTGCCATGTGCCGGGGCCCTGCTGACTGGCTCCCACTGTCCTGGGGCTGTGGAGGAGAACCATACAGGCTGTGACCTTGCTCCGCCATGAGCAGCTGGGCAGCATGGCAGGTCCCTGTGCCTGGGGATGGGGATGATGCAGCCACTTGGCATCCTGTGCTTCAGTCACATCTCAGCAGGATCCAACATATTTCCTGAGTGCGGCTTCAGAGCCCTGTAAGTGTGCCAGAGATGGCAGGGAGACGATCATAGGAGCTTTATTCCCTGCGTGGGTACTCTCAGGCTGTGATCGAGTCACCCCACAGCCATTTCTGACGAGGCGGTGCCGGGCAGGCTGGTCCGGCACAGCAATGCTCCTGGGAGGCAGTGGCGCATCACTCAAAGGCATTTGATATAAATAGATGGGAGGCTGAAACTGAAAGCTGTAATCGTGTGTGCCAGCACGAGATGGGAGTGGGTAAACACAGGTGGCTGCTGCATCCGCCAAATGGGTCCCTCCCAAAATGCAGCTCAACGACACGACCAGTGTCCCACAAACGTGGCCCGATGACATAAATATCCCCAGCGTGGCTGCGAGGTGGGGAGTGGGACGAAGGCACCAGCAGAGTCTGCAGCCCTGCTGGGATGGCAGTCAGAGTCAGGAGGTCTGATGGGGACCTTCAGCCTCCTCCTCCTCCATCAAAATCCACCCCTGGGAAGTTATGGACGTTGAAAATCCCAGCAAGGATTGAGCTGACCCTGACCAGGAGCCCTGCGGTGCCCAGGGATGTTTGCTGGGGTAGTGGTCTCTGCAGAGTTTGGGGTTTGGGGGCTGGTGATGTGGCTCACATCCCCTGAGGTGCAGTGAAGTCAGCCATTTACTTGGAAAAGACTCTCAGCTGAAGGCAGGCAAGGTTAAATTGCAAATGAAAGTCAAATATTTACAGCATTCAAATTAGCACTGTGATCTGGCGGGCTGGGAAACCTTGTGCACCAATTCCTACGTCGCACAGAAATGTTTGCAAGCTGGCGGCTTTGCCCCGCTCCAGGCAGGCCAGGGGCTGCATGCAGGTCCGGCACACTCAGTCCTGCCACAGAGAGCGTGGACCCGGCTGGCCCAGCTTCCCAGTGCTGCCCTTGAGGGATACCAGTTCCCTGCGTGCTTTCGGTGCCAGCATGCAGTGGGTGAAGGTGCTGGGGTGCATTGCCAGGCTTTTAAGGCCAGGAAGAACAATGATCTCCATTTAGTGGATCTGCTCCCTAATAGGGACTATTGTGACTCTTGCATTCCTTGCTAACCATTTGGGTGGTTAATTACCCTTGCTCTTAAGTAAACAGATAATTGTGCCTTATTGAAGAGTGGATGTTGAAGAGACAAAAGATGGGGTATGGGCTCTGCTTCCCTCATTTGCAGCGGCTCCTCCTGGCCCTGCCATGCAGGATGAGGACAGATGGCTGGTGCCAAGTCTTTTGCATGGTGCTGCATCTCCAGACCATGGGTCACCGCTGCAGCTCTGCCCTCAACCTCCTCCAACACTTTGAGTAGCCCGTCTCCATGGATTCAGCGTGATTTTTGATGAATTTGCGTTATTTGGTGAATAGGGAATTGATCATTTGCCAGCAGGGCTGGCGTCACTGGCCGGCCTGAGGGAAATGTGATGGGAACAACCAGTATTTATTAAGGAGCTGGCACTGGAAGGGAAGCACCCTGGTGAGAGCCCCAGGGAAGCGGCTAGGACCGGAGGTTTCCCAGCAGATTTAGGCAGTAGGATCTAGGCAGCCTCAAGCCGGTGGAAGCAGAAGACCTAATTGCCCTGATTACTGCCATGCTGTGGTTTCTAGTATTTCTTTGCATTGATGGCCAGAGACATAATGGTTTTAACATCAGGACTGAGATGCTGGAAACTGCTCCAGCGATAAGAAGCCCATCAGGGCAGGGATGTGTGAGCTCATGCTGTGATGCCGCCAGTTCTCCATTTCCATAGTCCTCGGTGATAAGAAAGGCAGGAAAATGAAAGAACCACAAACCTACCTTTTGAAGAACTTCTCTGTTTGCCTAAAAGAAAGGGGGGAAAGAGCCCAAGCACCTTTCCCATCTTCTCTGGGACAGCCCACAGCGGTGAGGCTGCCTTGAAGCAGCCCAAGTCAAGATGTGGGATTTGGGGCTTTGCAGGAAGGTGAGGAAAACTCTCCTGGATGGGTAGCTGCATATCACGTGGGCACAGTCTGGCTCTGCCCATGATGCCGATCGGCTGCATCTCTCCCACGTGGCACCGGCCATGGTAGGGTGGCACAGCTCTGCCCCAAAAGCCCCGAATGGGGCAAGCAGGACTGGAGCTGCTCTGAGGGGGCTGCAGCCCTCACTGAGCAGCACAAAGCATGTCCCTGCGGGGTGACGGTGGTAATAGATGACAATAATCCCTGCCAGCTGTCAGCAGAGGTGCTCCGCAGGCTTCACAAGCAAGCATGAAGTGAGCCTGTTGTTGCCTTTGCGAGGACGGGAAACCCAGCGCGAGCCCCAGTCAGCTCACTGTGGCTTACGGTGCGTGTGCACGCTGCCAGCCTCGTGCCTCCCCGCCAGCACGGTGCCGGGCCACCTGTGATGAGGGAACCAAAACGCTGTGGCCGGGAGGATTTTGCAGGCTTTTTCATTAACCTTGGCCCAGATACAGTTTGGTTTAATAATCCCTACACAGATTGCCCAGATCAGGGCAGCATTTGCCTCATCTCTGAGATGAGAGAGAAAATTGTCAGGAATTTTTTTTCAGATAACTTCACCACCTCTGTGACCCCGCTGATAGATTTGGCCTAGGAAGGGGGGCAGCAGCCTTTGCTCCGTGCCAGCTGCAGCTCACGTTCCTCCCATCTCTAGCGCGGCTGCTGTGGCCGCTCTGCTTGCAAGCCTGCCCTACTTTGGATCAGCCCACAACATCTTTGATTTTGAGGTCAGTGACAGCTGCTGGCGGACCTGGCCTTATGCCGTGTTTACTTTGCAGCTGCTCAATGCAAATACAAAATGAAGAGCTTCCTTGGGCTGCTTTAACTATTTCATTATTCCTGCTCAGGAATTGAGGATGAATTAGTATGGGGCTCACGGCTCCACGCAGCTGCAACCATTTGCACCGGATGAGGCTTTGGTCCTTCTACTTAATCCTGGGTTTGGTTATTGAGCCCTCACTAATAACTGCTTTATGCTGGGCTCACGTATAATCTGCAGCATAACTCTGTTACTCCTTTTCCCTTGGGAGATGGAGGGGATCTTTGCAGCTCTCCAGTGACCTTCTGCATCCTCTTCCCTCCAGGGGATGCAGGGCTTTTCTGGCGAGGCGTTCACCCCACACTGCCAGCAATGCACCCCCTGCCAGCCCTTCCCCAGGCAGGGGCACCGCAAATACGCCCTCTGGTCCTTCTACATCGGCCAAACCCTCCCGCTGCCTCACTGGGAGAGCCTTGGCCCTGTGGTGACAGGCAGCCGAGGAGTGGCAGGAGGCCAGCAAGACGTCATCTCTGTGCTGGGAGCACATGCTGTTCCCTTCTGCAAATGACTTGGGAGGAAGGAATTTAACTCAGAATTTCCTCCTTAAGAGCTCCAGTCCCTGTTCTGGGCAGAGTCTTCTGGGAGAGGGATTTTGGCCAGCTGGGATGCAGGGGGAGGGCAAGAGGTGGCTGTGGGGGCCAGGATGCTGCTGGGGAAGACTGCTCGGCCAGCTCAGATCCCCCTATTTCCTCATTCCTGCTAATCTCTCCTGCACAGGTTTCTGTAGCCCCGGCTACCAGGGGAGACTCAGAGATGGAGAGGTGGGGAGGAGAGGGATTAAAAGTGGCTGCAGCTTGGGCAGCCCCCGCGGGGCCCCGGAGGCGCTGGTAGGCGATGACAGTGTCAGACTGCCTGGGGAGGCACACGAAGCTTTGCAGCCTCGTGGGCATGCCGAGGGCTCCCTGCGGAGATCCCCTGCCTCTCCTCACTGCCCTGGGGCTGCATCACTCACCCCAGGCTAGTTGCCCACAGCTCTCTGCCCAGGGGCTGCTGGGACCCCCGTGCCTGATGCATACCATCTTTGCAAAGAGGTGGAAGGCGAATCTTCCTCTTTGCCACGTGGCTGCTGGTGCTGTCTCACGGCCTGAGCCGCCCTTCCACGTGGCCAGCCAGCATGTGAGTTGCTCTTGCCCAAAAGCAAGAGCCGGTGGCCAGGCTGGAAATCGTGACCTCCTTGCAGGAGCAGCATTCTCTGTTACTTGCTCCAGAGCCATGATGTTCTGCTTTTGCTTGCTGCTGTTTTGGCTCCTCAGTGGTCTGGGTACTGAGAACAGCCAGCATAATTAGCGCTTTTGGTGTCCCTTGCTTGTCATGGACATTGAAGCCCTTTGCAAATTTCCCTGTAAGAAGTAGGTCAGCATAAACCCTCTCTTTGGAAAGAGGAGAAGCACAGAGGATTAATTAACTTGCTTGGTATTGCACAGCCAGGCAATGGCAGTGCCGCTGGAAAGCATCCTCTGATCCTGGGGGAAGCGGGGGCTCTCGTGGCAGGGCCCTCCTCCTCCTAGTCGGGCACCAGCACGATTGAGATGCTTCTTGTTTGCTCTCCCAAACCAGGCTTCATCTAGCAGTTCGCAAGTGCAGCCTGGTTGTCTGCTGGCCGAGTGATAAAGTTCCCGTCCTTAACAGCCCTGCGGCTCGCGGTCGCTGATGTCTGGATGTTCACAGCCGGTGCCTGTTTCAAAGCTGCAGAAGCTGGCAGTGATGTAACCCAGCACTAAAAATAGCCAGAGGAAGAGTCCCTGAAGCAGCAGGAGCAACTGCAGGGAAGGGATATATGGGATATATTTCACAAGAAATTACATTCCCAATCAATGCTGATTCAGTCTGTCCTCTTGGCATTGCCCAGAGCGCTGGTGCTCCAGGGGCGATGGGCCAGGAGCGCTGGCTGCTGCCAGCTCCCTGGGCCCTGGAGACCTGATGGAGCATGTTCATCCCAGCTGGGAGAGAGCACCGCTCCTCCCCATCCTTCCCAACTCTCATGTGGGTCTTCTGGTTTGCACCCTTAGTCATGGAGAGCTGGTGGGGTAAACTATAGCCAGGTAGTGGGCAGGATGGAGAGCCTGCAGCCAGGGGCAGGAAGGTGCAGGTCCCAGCCATGGACATGCATGTTACAGCATTTTTTGGCAGAGGACAGGTCTGCTATTGAGTGGAGCAATCTGCTTGGGAAGTTCCCCATGAAATAACTAGGAAATCTGCAGTAGCTGAGGCCGTTCCTCCTTGGTGCCCATCACATGAGGCTGAGCTTCCCTGCATGGCCATGGGCCGGAGAGGGCTTGCAGCCCTGGAGCTCGCAGCCGCTGCCAGCCTGCCCCATGGCACCGCAGGCCCTGCCATGAGCACTGTCGGCTCCTCAGTGGGGACAACTCTATCGAGGGGAAGGATTTTGCTCTTCAATGAATAAAGAGGACTTATTCTGAGGTGAGCTGGACCTTCTCATTTAGGAGAACCTAGTAGAGTTTTTCCCTTCAAAGTAGGATGAAAAGGCTTGTTTGCAAAGCTAAAAGATACATGGGGGTATGTTCTGAGTTCTACAGCATCACCTCCTCCCTGATGGCTGGAGTAAGGTGGCTGCTCAGAGGAAAGCTAACAGGAGGAGCAGGCACGGGGAAGGAGCAGAAGGAAAACCACATCCAGGCTCCTCCATGGGAGAGAAAACAGGAGAGTGATGGTGGGCTGCCTCCAGGGACAGACTGGAAAGAGAAAGGGAGGGAGGCTTTGGTTCCTGCGGCAGGGGGTTAGCGCAGGAGCATCTGCAGCACGAGCCTGAGGTTATTCTGTTGCTGCAGGCTTGGCGGGCAGGGAATGGAGCTATTGCTGAGTCTGTGCCATCCCGAGCCAGAGTCATGCTTGATTTCTGCAAGGAAGCAGGTATCGCAGACAGCACCTGGTCCATCTGCGGCAAGATGGACGTCAGTGAGTGAGGCATCACAAGCCCTTTCCTTCCTGCACAAAAGGCGCCCTGTGATGTGTGAAATACAGACAGTCCCCTCCCAATTGCTATTTTTGCCAGCGTTTCTTTCTCTCGTTTGACTTACTGGTGCAAAATCTTGCAAGCATTAAATTGGCTGAATGGGGACGAGTTTTCTGTAATTGGTTCTTCACCCAGGAGGACTCGGTGAGAGATGTCTACAGCTGCCGAGCCAAAGCTTCTGACATTCTCTTGCTTGCAAACACCTCTGAAAGGGTCTGCTGGGACTGACCCTGATTCCACAGAAATGCAGCGGGAGCAGGATTTGGGGTGTATCTCTGGGCAAAACCAGGCTGTGCAAAGCAGCCACAGAAGCAAAAATGGAAATCGAAGGCTGGGGGTGGCAGGTTTAAAGCAGCTGAAGGACAAGCCGACTTATTTTGATTGATATTTATATCTTAACTGGCTTTTCCCTGCCCTACATAGTCTGCACTGCTGCACTGTGCTGAGCAGCACCGGTGACATTTCGGCAGTGCCAAGCGGGTAGGTGTGGCGGGGTGTGCGACCGCAGGATGCCAGCCAAACCCCAGTATCACCCGTCTTGGGAAGTTCCCAAAATGTTCCCTGGAGGAGTTTCAGCTCTAAGTCGTGCTCCTCTTTGCATGCTGTGGAGTTGGGGCTGTTTTGCTGAAGGCAAAGCCATGAAATTGTGACCATACAGAGGGCAGAGAGCAGTGCCTTGGGGTGAGAACACGAGCTGCTTCGTGGCGAGGTCTGGGTGCGTGCCAACAAAGACTGAGGGTGACTGAGCAAAACCTGGAGTGGAAAGCGCAGTCCCACCACCATGATAAACATAATTATTCCACAGATAATAACACAAGTAGAGATAATTATTCCAGCCTGCTGGAATGGCCCTTGTGCTGCTGCCCAGCCCTGTGGGATGGGGAAAGGAGCGGGGGGGTTTATTCACCAAGGAGCGCCTGAGGGAGGCTTAGAAAAAGGAGAATCAGACGGCGAAGCTGCAGGAGGGTAGGCGCTGGGGGACAGAGCTGCCACAGCCTACAAGTGTAAGAGGAAATCGAAACTGCTGGCTCTTTTCCGGCTTCAGCTGCGGCTGAGATGGTCGCCCACGGAGCACGGCAGCACTGACATGGAAGGCAGGAGCAAGGGGCTGACCCAAACCTGTGGATCTGGGTTTTCACTCTGGCTGCAGAGTCTGCAGCAGGGCTGTGAGCTGCCCCAAATACACACCTCACCAGCCTGACAGATTCCCAGTGCACTCTCCCAGAAGAGCTGGAAGACCACGTGTGGGTGATGCCATGGCTGCGTACCACCAGTTTTATCAGCGCGCACCGGGAGGTGGGGTCCTGCCTGTGCATTTAAAGGCTCTGCCTTGCTCCACAGGAAAACTTAGAAAAGATTATGTGGAAAAAACCCTCTGGCCTCTTCTAACCTTTGGGCACTTGCTATCTATGTATTGTTCTTTTCATGTGTTTTTTGGCAAGTGATTGCTTTATCCTACAATAACACATGAATTCTGCCATGGCAGCAGTTCACTAGGTAAGAGAGAGTCCTGCTGAAGAGTTACAGCCTCAGCAGACAGGACTGATGAAGGCAGGGGAGCAAGGGGACACAGCAGTAACCAGTGTTTTGTTATTGGGAGCCCAAGCCGGAGCTCCATTAGCAACCCATGGACAGCGTCTCCAGGGCTCAGTGTGGCTCAGTGCGCAAGGCAGACTTTCTGGGGCTGGGGGGCTCATCCAGGATGCCCAGGAGTGGATCTGGCAAGAGTCCTTGCTCTCTGAAGAGGCTGAAGATCTCCCCGGGACAGGCCAGGGAGTAGTTTGCATGTGTCGCTGGCTCAGAGGCAGCTCTTTGTTGCTACCCTCTTTTCTGATTGCTCTCCTGCATCTTCCCCAGGCAGTGGAGCAGGCTGCAGCAGGACGTGGGCACATGCAGTCAGTCCAGGGCTTCTGCAGAAACCCAACAAGTGCGGGCGGGCTGGGCTGTGGCATTCAGCCCTTTCCCGGCAGGTAAGCAGCCTGCCTGGCTGGGCACTGCTGCCATCCCCGTTTTCAGCGCACCATGTATCACATGTGCTCCCCGCCTGCCTGAAGCATAGCCAAGAAATTAAACCTTAAACCGTAAGTTACAGATGTTTTTGCTTGTGGTTCCTGGGTCTGGTCAGATCAGTTAAATGTAACTTGGGGTGGAGAAAAACCTTTCCATTAATCACAGCCTTTTGCAGGAAAGCACAGATCCTTCACCTGCGATCCTTTGCGCCCTGGCTCGTCAAGCAGCAGCTGCCAGCTCTCCATCTCTGCAGCTCTTGAGAAATCCCAGAGCTGAGCTTCCATCCCAGTTAAACAAAGTCCGGCTGTGTTTTTCTTCTGTGACTCATCCATCAATTTTTAATTGCTCAGGAGTAATAGAAAGTGCCTGGCAAGGGACAGGCCTGCCCGGCGGGTGGCTGAACTGCTGGGGCTCAGGCAGCTGGCTTTGCTGCTGCCCCGCATAAAAAAACCCCATCGTTATCCTTCTTCTTCCAGCTCTGTTCTCATAATTATTATTTGTGACCCTGAGAGGACTGAGGACAGAGCATGGAATCTATTTCCGTGCAAGACATCTTTAAAGCATGACATTTCCCTGCTACTTCATTAAATTAAGTGCTGTCCTCCTTTAGTGGCCTGGCTTTTTGAGTCCTGAATCAGACACATTGTCTGATGAAATGTTTTGCAAGTAAATAATAACTAGAACCATGTGCATTAATTTGAACTACCACAGGCACAGTAAAAATGGCACGGACCACACCACGCAGACAGAGCACGGGATTAAGATCGTGGATGAGGACTATGCAGTTAGAAAACTGTATTGGGTTGGAACTGGGCTGATTTGGTGAGAAGTGGCTGAATTTTTGGGGGATTACACTTTTTGATTCAGGGTCTCAGTTTTCATATAAATGAAATTTTGCAACCCTCATCAAGGCAAGAATAATATTGAACTAGGGAACTTCATAACAGTCCTCTGCTCCCTGTAAAAGGAACAATTCCTAGATCCTTAGCAGGGGAGAAAAAAATGAATATGCATGAACATTATCCTCTGGATCATGGATTCAACACAGCCCAAGAGGGAGAAGTTTGCTCTGCCGCTTCCTGTATTGTACCAGTTCTGTACATAATGGGAAGTTCTTGTTCCTTTAAACTGTCAGCCTGGCACTTTTCACCAGCTCTTTAAAAATGTGTGTGTATATATATGCACACACACATATAGATACACACACATATATATACATATATATATATAAACACCTTCCTCTCCCTTGTGTGCACTGTGTGTGCATGTGTGTGTGTATATGGAAGTGGGATGTTTATTGCCTATTTATTTTGTGAATGATTTTGGCAGTGGGAGAAACAGGCACCTTTCCGACTGCCTGCGTGAGCAGATCCTCACCGGCTTAAATGCTGCATCTCCTTTGTCTTGGCAAGGAGGAGGAGGGTTGAGGTGTGTTGCTATTGCAGTGACTCTTCGAGCTAAGCGTCTTACATTCAACAGCCTCATGCCATTGCTCAGGGTGAAATGTTCCCAAGAAGTGGTGCAGGGTCACCTGGAGTCCCAGGCAGCCAAAGGATCAGCCTTGCTTGTGTGTCTCGGAGCATGGCTAGCTGGAGGTTCATCCTAGAGCCGATGGGATGGGGGACTGGAAGTTTATGAAGTGACCATAAGACGTGTGTGGGCAAGGGCAGTGGGGGAATGAAAGGCTTGCCAAGCTGAGCTTGATGTTGATGTCTTATTACAGGCGTGAACTATATCAGGGAAGCTGATCGTGGGGGAGGTGGGAGATGGCTGAGTGACTTGCACAGCCTGGAATTGCTCCCCCGCTAATTAAGAGGAACGGAAAGAAGCACAGCGAGGAGCAAGGCTTGAGGAAACCTAATGCTGCTGTGAACATGTGAGAATATTCCCAGCCTCTGGAGGGATCGTGCAGCCACCCACTGGGGAGGGGTCCCATGGGGTGGCACCTCAGCTCCCCTCTCCCTGTAGCTGGGAGACATAAATCAGCTGTGAGCCCTGGACCAACTCTGGGCTTGCAAACGAAGATTAAAACTAGTAGCATGTGTCGATAATCTCCAGCCATAACTGCCAGTCTCTTGAGTAAATTACAGACCTGCTCTCTCATGACCAGCTTCAGCCCAAAGTGGCATGTATTTAAAACAAAACCTTTAAATATCCAAGGAAAGTCACCAGTTTTAAATGGTGAGAGACACATATGAAAACAGATTTTGAAATTAAGATAATCGTGATGGCGCCAGCCAGATAAATGAGGAGACTCTCAACAGGCAGCCCTGCTTGGCTTCGACTGTCAGCCTGATGGACAAGAGAGGCATATTTTAAGCAAGTGAGAACCAAGGGGTATAATTGTTTCTTACACAAGACTTTACGCGTGCTTGTACTTCAGAACAAGGAGAAATCAGACATCTCTCGCCCTCTGAATCTCTTTGGTGAACCGATGCTCACCTCTCCAAACCAAGGTGCCATTCCCGAGCCAGACAGGCCTTGGGCCCACACAGGGGCAGGCAGTTGGGGAGCAGAGGTGGGAGGTTTGAGCGAGATGCTCTGGGCATGCAGCCCTGCCTCAGCAGCCCATGGCCAGAAAGGCTGGGTCCCTTCTGGAAACAAAGGATGCCTTTTGCTGGGTGTGTTGTACAGCAGAATTGTGGTGGCTTGGGTGGCTTTTAGCTCTCTGAGCTTTATTTAAATGAAATGCAGAGTAATTTGTATCTAAGTGGAGTTGTTCTGTCTCATTAGTGTGATTAAATAGATGGCAGAGCGTTACTAAGTTCATTGTCAGAGAGACTGTTGCTTAGTAATTTAAACTGCAATAATCTCATTATTCAGTCTTTTTTCCTTACAACGATGGTGGCTCTGTTGTTATAGGCGCATTCATGGGCTTGCATGCAAACCCTGACAACTGCGATGGCATTTAAAACATTAGGCCACAGGCTCTGAGAAGTCATTCAGGGTAAAGCTGAGTAGGGGGAGCCTCTGGGACTTTTGGCTGTGTATGCCTGAACGAGATGTTTGGTGGTATAGAAACCGAAACGCAGAACAAACAGAGCTCAGGCATACAGCCCCATGAGCCTCCTCTGCTTCAAGGGCTCAACAGATGCTCTTCCTCTGCCTCCTCAGCGGGGCAAGCAGAGAAAGTGCCCCTGCAGCCAGGCCCCAGTCACGTCCAAACCAGCGGCTCGCGTTGCACACGAACAGAGATAAACCGTTTTCAAGCAAGCACTGAGGCAAAGTTAACGAGAGCCCTACCTATGGCTGCTGCGGCCTGCAGTTCAAGGAGGTCTAACTCCAAAGATCGTGAAGGGCGCAGGAAGAGGAAACCCAACCCACCCTGCACAGGGCTGGCACCAGGCTGAGGGTGCTTGGGTGGCGGCTCAAAGCTTGGGGACAAGGCAGGGCGCACAGCAGGGCCAGCCCAGGCAGAGGCGTTCGCCTTGCAGAGGTGGAGGCCACGTCCCGCGTTTGCCTCGCAAAGCTGAGGCAGGTCCCGCGTGGAGGCTGGGAGCCACGGAGGAGCTGCTGCTCCCTGCGGTCCTGCTTCCCAGGCCCGGACTCTAGGGAGCAGGCCGGCCATCCCCACCTCCCCGTGGCTTCCGTGGAAGGGGTGCGCAGCCAGGCCGAGCTGCAGAGCGAGGACGGGGAGGCCCTGAGGGGGCCGAGCGCTGCCCGGGCCTGCGGCACCTCCGTCCATCGGGCCGCCGCTGCCCC
>WAAD01004826.1:196622-227802 GCA_013389945.1 Fregata magnificens
GTTACCGGGGCGGGAGGCTTCCGGCAGCGCCGGCCCTGGCGCAGCGCGGGGGGCCGCAGTTACGCGGTCTTACGCGGCTGGGTGACCCCGGAGCTGGTTGTCCCCCCTTGCTGTTACTCAGCAGTTCTCATCTGTCTGAATCATAAGACGTTGGTTTTCCGTTTTGCCTGGGTGATGGATGTGCTGCAGGTTTGACGGCTGTTTCATATGCTCGGTAATATTGCAAAATGAAAAAAAAAAGTGCTTCGGGAGGCGTTGCATAATTGGACGTCCTGCTCACGAATACCCTTTTTCTGTGTAAAACGGAAACACTGGATGATGGCTTGTTATGAGCTGTTTTGAGCATCACGGATTTATAATACCTTGTTAACGTGGCTTGGGGCCCTCAGGCTCTTAAACAAAAACACTTACGGTTGAGGCTTTGGAAATCGGCATACAGATTAAGAAAATAAACGTTATGGTTGTTGATAGAATAACAGCTTGTTGGTAGTTACACCCTGATATGTCCTTGGCCTTAATTCCACTGTGAAAAGTACGCGTGTTTAACACTGATAGCTTTCCTGATATATGCTGGAGTTTAATTGCCCTCTACTTCTAGCCTGTGCTTTATGTGTCCCACATACTCAGGTGTTTGAGAGATGATGCATCCGGTGCACATGCTTTTTTAGACTCATGAACATCTAAGGGGGCAGTTCTGTGTCAAATATTGTAATTAGAATTTTGCTTTAATATTTAGTTCTGGAACATTAAAGCTAATGTGAGTTTGTTTGTTTGAACTTTTCAGTCAGATGGTGTGTTATTGATCATTATGCAACACGTAACAGTGAAGTGAGAGTAGAGCAGTTCAAATGTGATGCTTGAGAATAACAAGGTCAGGGTTATTTTTGCTTTTAAACATATAAGAATTGGCATCTTTGCTCATAAGTTTGCTGATATAAGGTAAAAACTATTTGTAAAATTTAAAATTGTCTTTAAGTTGAAATTAATTTGCATATTTTCAGGACTTATGATAACATTAAGGGGTGGAAACTGGGTTTATATACACGTGCATCCACACGCAAATATGTGTATTTAAAAAATGGACTGATTAATTTGTTTTCATTTGGCCTGTTTAGCATCTTCCAGCTTGTTCTTATAATTTTTTTCTTGGTTAAAGTATATTACTAAATGAGGAAGAAGCCAATGATTTAACTGCCAGAATTCAGGAATATTTCTTCAGAAAAGAATAATCTTAAGAATGCTGGGCTTTGTGCTCTCAAAAATTCTCTCCCTACCAGTTGCTTGTAAGGAAGACTTCAGATTTGTCAGGCATGCACTTTTGAAAAAACAGGATGAGAAAATATGTTAAAGAAAGAAACTCTGAGCTGCCTGTCAGTGGATGGGCTTCCAGCCAGGTCATTGGTATGGTGGTACTTTAATTGTTCTCTGATCAGCTGGGGAGTGTGAGAAAATATTTTGGGGACCTTTTTGTCTTCTAAAGGGTAGGGGAAGGGTGTAAACCTTGTCATAACTAGGGGTGCCTCAGTCTGTCAGCTGTGGTGCTAAGGACACAAATATCTGCCTTTTTGGTTTAGGAATAGGTGGAGGCAGGGAAGTGTATGCTGTCAGGTTGATGGTGAAAAACCTATTTCACTAGCAACAGAAATTCCACAAGGATATTGCATCTAAAGGGATAAATTAAATGGTCATTCTTAAGTCTTTGATTCTTTGCTGTCTGAATACTTTTAGTGAATTGAATAAGATAAGGTCTGGGGGAATTTGGGAGTAACTGGTATTAAATGTGAGTTACTTTTGATGATTCTCATCTGATGGTGTTTGGAAATCGGGAGACAGCTGAGGTGTTTCTCTGGGAGGTCAGGAGTGAGTGCTGCTACCGCAGCCATGTCGGTGCCTGCCTGAGCTCGGGAGGGGTTCCAGATTCAGAACAGGCAAAACAAGTGTCTCCTTGGTAACACTTCTGATGCTGTCCTGCCCGGGGAGGTGCATTTTGGGTGGGAAAGGCTGGGGCAAAGGCAGGGTTTTGAAGTGAAGCATGATTTGATGTGTTTTGTAATGCTAAGCCGAGGTGTAGCTTCTTCCTTTTTGATGTAGTTCATTGGTTTCCTTAGCATTTCTGCACCAGTGCTTAAACACAGAACTTGTTTAATGGGTAGGAACGTATTCCAAAAGTTCAGATACTGCATCAAAAGATGGAAAGGGCAGAAATTGAGCTGCGACTAAAAATTTTTGCTTGAATGCAGTCTACTGCGCTAGCTGCACCCAGGAGTGTCGGGGTAAGAGCTAAGCTGTGGAGTTTGAAGCTTTATTAGGCTGATATTTTATATTCGTAATAATTCTTGTGTCTCTAGTGAGCATGGGCTAGAACCATTATCTGAAAACTGTCAGGTTTTTACACTGGTGTGTGGAAAAACTTGCTGCCTCTCATTCAGTTCATCCACGTATCAGTTGTTGAATTTGCTGATGCTTAGCTCGTCCCTGTTGGCAAGAAGCTGCGGTTGGTCTCCAGGCAACGCAGGTCCGGCTGAGCATCTCTGTGCCTTGCTTGAAGAGATGAAAATTTTCCATTGCGGGGAGAGGATTTTTCCTCTCTTGCTAATTCTTTTATCTGGCTTTCTGTCTTGCACAGGGTTACTGTATCTTTGAAACAATGTAGGGATAGCTTTCAAATATTAAGAGGCTGCATTTTAGAGTTCTGATGTATAACTGCAGATGTGCATTTCTATAGCTTTTGTTAGAAATACCTCATTAGAACATTATTTTCAGGCCTTTCACAATGTTGAGGTAACAATAAGAGCTACTTTGTTCAAAATAATTCTTTCTTTCCCCTTTTTGCAAAAAGCTGTATAACACAATATCATGTGCTGTAAGTAGCTAGAAATTTCTCCTCCTGCAAGGTCTGAAGTACTGCAGACATAACGGAAGCAAAATTGTTTGTTCAAATGAAGGTCTAACATTGGTTGGTTGTGTTCAGTCGGGTGTTTAGGAGCTTGAAATCATCACTGAAAGCTTTTGCTTGACTTGTGTTGCACTAGGTCTTTGAAGTCCTGACTGTGTCTCAGAAAAATGGGCTGTGTTAGAGTAAAGTAATGATAATCTTTGTAATAGGTACATAAAATACTCTTTCACTCTACTGGTTATCAGATATCTAACCTGCAGCCTTTGATGACCCTGTGTCTGGGTTTCTGGTGCATATGGAAGATTGTCTATTGGAGATAGTTGGAACCAGTTAGTGCCCAGTTTTGCATCGTTTTACTGGATAAAGAAAGTTGGAAGGAACTGAAAAAAAAATAATTTGGATGACTTGCTGAAACTGGTTAATGATGCCTCAGGTTGTTGAGACTTACAGTGAACAAGCTCAAGGACAGAAGATAAAATCATTTAGGTTATTTTTCCTCAGAAAATCACACTTAGAAGAAGGAAGAGTTTGGGGGGTTTATGCCAGAATCTGTATTAGAATAAGCACAGCAAAAATGTTCATTTTATTTTCCTGAAGCACAGAGGGCTTTGAGCATGCCCAAACAGCTGTGCAGTGCTGAGGTGCACAAATATTCTACAGTGTCTGAAGCCTTATCAGGAATTGTGGGTGCTGCCTAATTTTATGGTTATTGAAGATTACCTCTTCCTTTTAACATTTGCTCTTTTCCTTTTTCATATCTTTTTCAAGAAGAACATTTTGGATACATGGGGAGAATGTGATGGCAAGTGATTTTTTTTTTTTACAGTGACATCAATTAGATAAATGTAGTTCCTTGTTAGAAAAGTGAGGAGTGAAACTGCTGACATGATAGGCATCATCTTGATGTGTCTGAGGTGTTAGCTGTTTTAGAAGATTGATACAATTTAACTGAAGATATGAGGTTAAATTGATGGGTGGATGTGCTCATACTGAAATAACTAGCATTGTAACTGGGAATCTGTTCAAGCTAACTTAGGAAAAAATTTGGAGCTGGCTTAATATAACCAGTTTTCTGAAGAGACATCTGTGAATATTGAAGTTGAGGGTATAGTTCTAGATGGGGAGGGAACAAAATGTTTTTGGAGAATCATTTCAGAATTCATGGAAACAAGTAGTCTCTCAAGGATGAGGGGTAAGTGAAGTAAATGCTGATGGAGCTGCAGTGAGTTGCGTAGTGAGAGGACAACTGTGTTCCAGTTCTGTTGAAACAAAACCTTTCACGTATTTAAACGTAAATGCTGAATGGTGATTTCTTGTTTTAAAGTGCAAATAATGATTTAACATCACTATGCACAGTTTGCTTCCAAAAAATAAAATGGTCTTTTGTAAACTTGACTCCTCCTTGAAATCTTTTTTTCCTGACAGTATGCTGTTTTTTAGAAATACAGAATTGGAACATGAGCACAGTGTGGACGGTGGTGCTATATTGCAGGTTTTTGAAGAGAAAATGGGTTTTTGGCAATCATCCTGTCTGGGTCTTCCCTTTTTGGTTAGTGATGGTTTCTCTTTGAAGACAGTTGTGCAAACCACAGTTCCTTGTGCTGTAGAGTCACTGGCTGCTATAAAAATTGCCTGTAAAGCAACGGATGTGTTTAAGGGAGTAAGACTTATAGTTGTGTCCCATTACCTGGGCTAATAAAACTCTTTTGCGTAATTAAATATATTTCAGCCTGTGGAGGGATGAGAGCAGTACAGCCAAGCTCCTGTGAAAGCTTCCTTTTATAGATTATTGAAATTGATAAGATTTTTTTCAAGTGGTTTTGTACTGCTGTTTGAGTATGTAAACTGTATGAGATTAAAATGGATTAATTCTTTGACAGTGATTATTATGGTGAGCCTGTAACTGGCCCCAGATGGTGTACTACAAGATCACTGAAAGATGAAATATGAAATACATAAATAATTTTTTTTTAAAAAAAAGCATTTTTGAAGTACTGTGCAGGTGTGCTTGTACAAAAGGTCCTTGTCCCTTTTACTAGAGAGAAACTGTGCTTGAAATGAGTTATATTTACCAGGGGAAACATTCAAAGACTTTCCCCTTGGTTTTGTTGTGCCACATCAGAGTCTGTCTCGTAAGACTCCTCGCCTGTCCTTACTCTCTCACGGCCAATCTGCTGCAGTTTAGCAAGAAGCAAAGTGAAATTGTTCTTTTTGTATTTTGGGGGTTTGAACTTCTATAATTGCTCAGTCATCCTGGAAGGAGCTATAGATTCAAGGTCTTACGACCCAGTTATTGTCATAATTCTTTCCCTAAAAAGAGCATGTAGGGGTCACTGAATCATATAAAATCTTCCCTTTAAGATGCAAGTCTGGGTTGTGTTACCTGATCTGAGATGTGTTTTCAGTGGTTTGAAATGTTTTGAAACACAAATACAATTTTAAAAGATATGGTAAATGCATCTCATGAACTTGAGCTGTTCTGGAGCAAAAACTCCATCTATCACGATCATCAGAAGTCTTGGACCTCCATTTAAAGAATTATAGTTAAAAATGTGGATGGGCATTTCAAGTCTGACTGTCTCCTGCTGGGCTACTTTTCAACCAATTTATACAAAAAGGGACTAAGCTTCTTCATTTGAAGTATGTTGATGGTGGTATAGATGAATATACACATAAATGGGATGCATGAAATATGTAACTGTGTTTTTTGGGCACCATTCTTTGTGTAATAGTTTATTTATAGATGATCTTTGCTTTGTGCTCCTCTGGAAATTTTTGCTCAAGGAGTTAGACTGGATTGTAGGATTTCGGCATCTAAGCTTAAATTTAACAATCTTGTCCTGTGGGCCACTAGTGCTTATGGTTTAAAAAGTATTAGGGATTGGGATTTCTGAAGGGAATACAGACAGAGAAAAATCTTTGTGTAGTTAAGTGAATGTGACCTTTGAACAGGGCTTGACAGTTGTCCTCTTGGGCAACTTCTTGTATATGGCAAATTGGTCACAACTCAAGGGCCAGTTCCAAAGATACCATGTTCTTTTACTGAGTGGCTAGAAATACAGTTCCCAGACTGCTAAATTCATGGTAATGAGAAGGGCATAGCCTTGATTTATTTTAATCTTAATGCTGGAATTTCTGGAGGTTTTGGTATCTTGAATAACACTTACATGTGTGTAATCCACACAATTCAGCTCTTGCTGTCATATTTTCAGAAGATTAAAGGCTGAATGCTATTTTGGTTTCTCCACGACAAAGGGCAGTATTGTCTTTTTATAGCCACTGGTGTTTTTAGCCGTTGGTGCCAGAATACTGGATCGGTTTCTTAATAGGAAGTTTAAGTAGCTTGGTTTTGGTCGTTCAGGTTTCTTAGTTTCCATGGCATTTTTACTTGGAAAAGAGGCTAGTTCTTAAATTACACAATCCCTGGAAAAACTGCATGGGTCAGAATTGCATGCTCTTTTCGGGCTGAATATGCTTAGTAACCTGTAACTTGGCTTTATTTTAGTTCTTTGGAGATAAAATAGCTTTACTTGAGAGGTAAAACTCTGGCATCTCTCTGCAGCTGTGGTGTTAAATTTACAGGTGTAAATGCATGTCTTAACCTGCGTGGTGGTGTTTATTTCTCATAGTAACCACTGCTGTGTTTGGGTTATATTTAAAGGAAGACAAAACTAGAACTCCATGTTTAGAGAGTAAAAGGAGATAGCATAAGAATGTTGCTATTTAAAAAAAAGTATGCATTTCTATACATTTGTCAGCATCTGAGTGCATCATCTTTCATTTCTATATTATAGACAAAATTCCTACTGGATAGGCCTGATTCTCTCTTTACAAAAAGTGGTCTCTACAAAGCGTGCTGGCTTATGCTCTTGAGAAGTTCATAGCGGAACAAGATCTTGAATGTAGCACTTGGGAGTCCTTTGCCATTGTAGCCAATGTTGGACTGTCCTCCCTCTGCTTTCAGTGGAGGGGAAAAAAGATCTAGAGGAGTAGTACCTTCAGGTGTGACATACCTGACCTGAGGTCCTCAGAAGAACCTAGGATATTTGAGGATGTTTTTCTGCACTGTAGTTTTAAACTGCCTAGAGGTTTTTTGAATTATTTAGTGGTTTTGAAGATATATTAAACTGCTAATTGTTTACAAAAATGTTGGAACATTTTTTTAAAAAAACTAAAAACTGTTTAAGCTGTGTTTGGCTTGTCATGTGCCAGTGATAGATGAGCTCTGGCACAGAGCATAGTATTTTCTTAAAATCTAATGCCAGTGGGTGTTATTCAATTTTATTATTAAATTCCTCCAATAATACAGCAGGACAAATGTATACAACTTCATACAGGGAGTTCCTGTAATTGGTATGGAGAAGGGCAGGGGCTGCTGCTTTAGTTTATTGAACTGATGAACAGATACTTTCCACCTGATAATAAGCATGCATTCTTTCTTGGTGGGAATCCTTTGTTCACAGTCTATTGTTAAAAATAAGATTAGCTTTCTACCCTGATGGGCCAAGACTGCTATCCAGTTGGCTCTGTCACGTTCCCAAAGGGCTTTGCAAACATGTTTTGTAGAAACGTTGTGTGCATGATTTCATGTATAATTCTGGGTTCCTAGATTCAGTCTGTTTTGTGAGATTAAGTAAATTCAAGGATTTTTTTTTCTTTTATCTGGAGAAGTTCTTTCATTTTTCCAAACTACAGCAACATGTTGCTGCAGTTACCAGCCATTTAATAAAGACAGACTTAAAAAAAAAAAAATACTACTTTATATCAGTAGTTTTAACAAGCAGGTGGTTTCTTTTATTGGTCTAGCCCAAGCACCCTATGTTCAGCAAGAAGAGTTTGCTATTTTTTGCTTTTTTATGATAGACTCATTACTACAGTGCCTGACTCCTATCACCCTCATGATTTACCAGTGAAGGCTATAGCAAAAATTATTTCTGCTTGGAAAGGGAATGCACATGTCTCAATATGTAGGTGTGGGGGAGTTGGTATTTTACTCTTGGATTTGTAAGTGTTTCTGCTGAGTATTTTTGCAAAACCTCATGCTTACTCATCTCCGAGCACAAGTCATGTGGAGATAACTTAATGATTGTTACATTGATTTGCTGCAGAAGAGCTTAAATAACCTTGACTTGTGTAGAAACTTACATCTCAGCATTCTCTCTTTTTTTTTTTCCCATCACAACCACTTGGTTTAAAGTTATACTTAATGAAAAAGAAGGGTTTTTTTCCATTCTAGTCTGTCTTTTAAAGTAAGCTCAATGGAGTAGTTTTCTGAAATACCTTATGGGTCTGAGTATTTTCAGACACTAGCCAAATTTGTTAGCGAATGTTGCAAGGACCTACAGCATGCTGCTGTCTTGTGTCATATTTTGTTCTTGTATTTAGGGAAAACAGAACATGAGATGGCTAAAAAGCAATATGGTCACCTGTGTGATGTCTCCCCCCGACTTGATGCTGTGGCACTGCCCCTCTTCCCCCCATGATGTTGAAAACTATTAAGTCTGCTGTATTAAATTTGCATTACTTGTAGTTTAGTGGACAGTTCTTTTGTCAGTGCACTCTTGTACTGAAGATAAACTTTTCCCTTAAAATTAGTTACCAGAATAAGTGTTTGCTTCTTGTAATCATGCAGATTTTAAGGCTGCTCTTAAGGCTTTTTCCAAAACCATAGGATTCGTATGAGCACATTATTACACAGGCTCTGCATTTCTACCTTAATGAGATAAAAAGCTAGAAACTATAGCTTTTATTGCTTAAACTTAGTTATATTGTTACTATTGAAAATAAAAAAGGCTTCAAAAGTATCCTAGCATGGGGCTTGCATTGTATTTAGAGGTATAATGTATCCTCAAAGTTAGGAATCTATTAAAACAGTTGTGATTAATGAATGCAGAGATCTTTTTTCCATTAAGGATGAAAAACATCTACTGTACAGGGCTTGCTTCCCTATCTATATGTAGTTCATCTTTAAAATGTCATTTTGTATTTCTGATACTGTTTTAAGGCAGCTGGCTAGACACTAGAAAATTTGAGTATCACCATTCCAGTCTTAAGAACTTCTGGGGCAGAACACACCACAGTAACCTCAATTCCGGAGCCAAGCGGCAACTGAAGTGAATGTTAGAAGCAATCCCTTACCAATGTTAGACTGGGCAAATTTGGTAATAAAATAGTGTTATGTTATGGAATGGCATTGGTTTTCATCAAAATGAATCACAAGTTGTGCAAGAACTTTGAGCCTGAGCATGTTTAACATACCTGATGTTTTTAATATTCTGATGTTGCATCCTCTGCTTTGTATTTTGTGTTCTTTGATTCAAGGAATGTACCTTGCTATTTGTAAAGTAACAGAATACTAGTAATGGAATATGTAGTTTGGTCACATAAGGACTTGTAAAATTCCTGTAACTATTCTAGTTTGATAGGTGTATTGTAGGTTCTTAAAGCGTGTTTATTCTGCTTTGGTCGTGAAGGGTCATTCTCTTTGAGCATTGTAATGACTTATCAGCTCAGACCAGAGGTACCTTTTCAATTTTGTGCATGAAACAGCTGGTGGGCTCTCACAAACATCCCATACGCTTTCCACATTGATATTTGCATGTTCCTATGTCCTTTCTCAGCTGGTATTCATGTTCTCCTGAGTATTATTTGGGTTGAAGCAGCTTGATGTTTGGCTTCTCTAATGAGTCACTGATACTCTTGTTTTTTCTCCTGTTGTCTGGCTGTGCCATTCCTCTGTTTCCTTGGAACCTTGGGAAGGGGCTTAGCTTTGTCTGGTTCAATGGGGTTATAGTGTCCTGCAGCAGCTCTGCTCTGCTGGTAGCTATGCTGTCAGCTTTCCCTTTGCACTACCCAGTGAAGTGAGAAAAGGACAGGCAGCAAGCTTTGCTGCCTTGCTATTTCTGTCACTGTAAAGCTGATTTATGGCTATTTGGAGCTGCAGATACTGACTACCCAAAGTAAAAAGTCTGCACTTGAGACAACCCAGTTTTAACAGATTGCTTAGGCAGGCAGTTCTGCATCAGTAAGTCTGCTATTACAAAGTTTTGGGAAGAGGTGCTGTTTTTGAGATTGTTATGAAGGAAGGAGCTGCTGCTTAATTGAGAGCTGTGCTCTCCAGAGGATGTTTGTTAATGCAGTTACGTATGGGACTAACTCGAGATTCTGTAATGACATGAAATACCTTCCAAAGAATGCAGTCACCTGAGGTTAATATTAAAAAGTCTGAAAACATGAGTTCATTGCGGTATTCTTTCGGCGGTCATTGTCACATGTGAATAAGATGTCTGTACATGTCACTTCTGTTTTACAGATTTGGGTTTTAAACATCTTTTGCTTCTTACTGTAAGAATGACGTGGCTCAAGCTACTGTTATTGTGTCTAGATGAATTTTTATTTGCTTCCTTCAAGTTATGTCATATTTTTCTCTTAAAATGCTTGACATGTGAAGGAATAGTACATCTGCTTTTTTTGCTGATGTGTCCTTTGAACGAAAGGTCTTAGCCAAAGGCACTTAAAAGCATGTAGGAGGGAAAGGGCAGGGTACACTAAGCCTGCATTTGGTATCTGGGAAAACTGCCTAAAAACAGCTGTTCTGTGCCCACAGAGCATTGAAAACAAACTGGGTGTAGAATCAGAGGAAAGGCAGTGAAGAACTGTATTGTGCTTATGCTGGTCAACATCAATGCCACTTGAAGCTCTTGGTCTGAGGCTAAAGTTTTTATTTCTAAGGAAGTGGAACCAATTTGACATACTTGTGAGCTTCTTTATGGAAGTAAGGTGCAAAGCATTTCTGATGGGCATTACAGTTGTGCTCCAGGTCCTGTTGTTAATCGGCAAGATTCCCAATATTAAGTAGTGCCAAAATGACAAACAAATCCTGATTGTTTGTAGTGGTAATGTTACAGCATGCAGCAGGAAAAAACCTTAAGATCTTACTCAGAATTTTTTTGCAAGTGAGAAGAAATTCATTGGATGAAAACTGAATTTATTAGGTAAACAGTGCTTCTCATCTTGAAAGGCTAAAATATAGTAATTGTTCAGAGTGCACACTAAAACCTCTGGATACATTAAAAGCTAAATTATTGACAAGATTGTGCGGGCTTGCTGCTGCTTTCTTGAGCACTGTTGCTCTGTTCAAATCATATATGCATTATAGGTTTATAAGAAGGCAGTAAATTGCTTTGCACAAATAAGGAGCTTGGTTAAAGGCTTTACAGCAAGGGACTCCTTGCTGACACTGTTCAGCAGTCCTCTTGCACACAGTTTTATACTGCGTAGCTGTATTAATACGGCTTTTCCAGCAGGGGCATGTACTACAAAAATCTCATTGTAGAAACAGAACATGTGGGAGTTGCACTGTGGTTTTGGAAGATAACAGAAGGAGAACTTACTAATACAGGCACAGTAAACTCATCTTTACTTGTGTGTGTTTCCCCCTTTATCTCTGGTAGATTCACATTTGCTTTGTGGTCATGCAGACAGGGTACAGTGTTTGACTATGTATAGATGTTTGTAACATTTCTCTCTTAAAAATCACCAGCCATGCCTAAATATTTCATAACTGATATTTTTGTAATATCAGAGCTATAAAAAGCTTGCTTTGTTGTCCCTCGAATGGGAAGGTACACTGTGTGCTGTGCTGCCAAATCTTACTTTTTCAGGAAATGGTAAAGTAGTGTGAGTAGTCCTGTCCAGTTCTGTGCTTGGCAATTCCATTGCCTAGTGAATGTGGTGCACCATGTGCAAGTATTGTCCAGACCATGTGGGTATATATGAAAGCAAACAAGTTCAGCTGCTACTAATGAGCTCCCTGAAGATGTGTTGGGTAAACAAGGTGTTGTGCATTGTCTGTGTTGGAGGTGCTTTTTGCTAGACAGTCATTTCTATAGCATAAACATCTGCAAGGCTTAACTCCTGATGCAACTCTGATGCAGTAGGACTAGGACTAACTAGGTGTTTGAGGCTAAGGGATGTTGCAAGGTACTTTCTCAGTTTGGGTCGCTGCAGCTGCCAATCAGTGTCTCTGCATCAGGGGTAATTAGGAGGGTGGCCACAGAATAGTAATGCTGTCTCGGAAAGAGTGGCTCTTGTAATGCCGATGTAGTGTGATGCTATTAGAAGTGGCTGTGCCAGTGTAAAGTTCTGTCACCACAGGATCTTGTACATATTTAACTGTGCCTCCCAGTGAAAGCCAGTGCTATTCTGGCTTTCCCTGGGAAATTCCAGAAGACTGGAAGCATTGTTGGCTCTAGGAAATACTAATGAAACCTCTTGAGACTTGTAAAATCATTGGTGCATTATGCAAACACAAACTGATGCTTAAAATTTCTCTAATAGAAAATGGAAGCAGCTGTCAGAGCTGTACTCGGGATCTGATGCGGCTTGCTGAGCGTGTTCGGTGAAAGCCTGAAGTTTGTTACATGTCTGCTGGCAAGCCAGCTTGCAGTTGCGCCTAATGTGAGGAGCGGTATGGCCGTGGGTGGTACTGTGGGGAGGCATCGAGCAAACCTGTGACTCCAAAGCACTAACAGTGCCACCTTCCGACTGCGGCAGCTGCGGAGATGGGTTGGACTGCCTGGTATTTGAGGTCAGGCCAGGGTACACGGCTTTCCACGCTGTCGGGGCACCGCAGTGTGGCTCAGCTTGGTTGTAGTTAAAGAGGGTTTTGGAAATGGCTTGTGTCCAGGGTGGAACTGAGAGGTTTTTACCTGTGTGTCTCTACGTTGTCAAGTTGTTGATGTTGAAGTAGATGAGAAACTTCTTTTGGGGTGCAGTAGCTGCACTGTAAAAAAACCCTAGAAAATTAGTAGTACAAATAGAGATGGAAAGATTACTGATTTTGCTCCAACCTTAAAACATAACTAGAGTGTCAGAAGAGAGTATTGTTTCTGGGAAATGCTAGTCCAGATTAAATTTTACATACTCTTGCAGAGGTAGCCTGAGTTTTGTTTTCTGTATTAAATAACTTGTTTAAAAAAAAAAAAAAGCTGGTAACTTTTTGTCAAATAAGGCTCTCTTTCAAGACCGGGGGGGGGGAGAGCTAACTGGTGTGTAGTGAGTAAAACTCTATTGACCTGTTATCCTTAGGTGCAAGTAAACATTCCAGGAGCTGGAGTTCAATTGATCGATCTGTTGTGTAGCAGTTTAGTTGTTTAATTCAATTAAACAACTACGTACAATTAAACAATTATGTACAAGGCGTGCTGTAGGCGTCTAGTTCTGCTAGCGCTGCTGCTTTAAGCCCGCAGGTCTCTGCTTTTCCAGTTAATGTAAAGCTGCTAAATATCTAAGGAGGACAAATAAAAATAGACCTGTGACCTAGAACACTTTATAGTCTCTTTGAATTAAGTGTATTATTGTTCGTGTAATGATCTTCAGACAAAATAAGGACGAGGTTGTTTTTAGCTGAAAAAAGTTAATCATTAAAGCGCGGGTCTAAAATTAGAGCAACTCAACTTAAAAATTTACTGGAAGGTAGAGACCAAGACAGTCATGTTTTGTTTTTTTAGCTTTGCTCCTTTAATTGTGTATTGAAGTGCAAGTTGCATGAAACTGGAGGCTGGCCAGAGCTGAGCAGTGTGTAGTCGCAGGGGTACAGCAGCAGATCCTTTAGATGCAGATGGCACAAACCACTCTGCCTTCTGCTGTATTTATGCAAAAATAAGTTCTTGGAAAATGGCTTAGTAGCAGCATGTTTTTCTTCTGAAAAGCTAGTGTCTATGTAATATTTTAAATATCTGACACGTTGTTGTGAATAAACCGGTGAAATCAGTGTTCAGCCCGGACCTCGGCAGGTTTCTGTGATTGCTGTGATTGCCTGGAAGGGAGGAATTGTAACCTGGGTTTAATTACGGCTTTCTCTGGCGGGCGGGGGCCGTGCGCTGTTAACCTTCAGCGCGGGGGAAGGAGGCATCCTTGGGAACGCGGATGCG
This sequence comes from Fregata magnificens, assembly GCA_013389945.1. Lineage (NCBI taxonomy): Eukaryota > Metazoa > Chordata > Aves > Suliformes > Fregatidae > Fregata > Fregata magnificens. The sequence goes on from WAAD01004826.1 coordinate 210,453, forward strand.
TCTGGCTCTGTGAACGGACGCTGGAGGGCGTTAGGCCTAACTTGAAGTAGGACTCGCCAGGACTTACCGTCAATATTTTTTAATTAAAAGAAAAGGAGAAGAAAAGCCAGGAGTTTGATCCGCAGCTGGCGCTCTGACCAGCGCCGCCGATGCGCGTGCCGGGCCGGGCGGGGCGAGCGCCCCGCGGGGNCTCCCCTCGGCTCGGCGGAGCCTTCGCGGCCGGCTTTGCTAGCGGCACCGCTCTCAGCCTCAGCGTGCGGAGAGACTGACGGCCCGCCGCTCTCTTGTGTTTGTTTTAACAGACTTTTGAATCGGAATAAACACCTTCAGGTCTCGGAGGCTTCTGGCTCTGAACCGCCTTCACTACTGTCACCTTCTTCTGTCTAATGTGCTACAAGGATGAGCCCAGCATTTGGAGCTATGGAAGTGGAGCACTATTCCAAGGGAGTCCTGCTCGAGCCTTTTGTCCACCAGGTTGGAGGACACTCCTGTGTCCTCCGGTTTAATGACAAGACCATCTGTAAACCCCTTATTCAGAGGGAACACCAGTTCTATGAGACTCTCCCAACAGAAATGCGTAAATTCACTCCGCAATATGAGGGTAAGTTACCAAACCTTAGGATGGGGTTGGGCTTTTTCTTTCTGTAAATACAAGCGTGCTGTGCTCTCTGTTATCTCTGAAATCTCTTCTGTGCGGAAGAGATTTTAGGGTTTTCTTTTCATGTATTTTGATGTTGTCTGAGGCAGGCTGTGGAGATGCAGGGTGGAAATGTTTGCCAAGTTGGTGTTTGGGCTGCCTAACAGCATTAGAGTAGAGCAGCTCTGCTGGTGATAGCCCATATATCTCCCTTAGGCACAGGTAAGTAGCTAACAGCTTGTGAATGTTTTCAGTAATTCTCTGTTGCTTTTTTGTGGATCTCTAAATATTTTTTTTTGCTGCTTGTTTAATGTTTGTTTACAGGGATTTGGTAAGATTGGTTGACAGTGTTTTGTGTAAGCTTAGTTGTGGTCTCTTTTGTTTTTGGATTTCTCCTCTGACTCTCATTTTGATCACAATAAATACATGTCAGCAAGGTGTCGTGTTGAATATTTGCAGTGTTTCTGCCATTAAGGAAATGAAAATTCGTGGCATTTAGGTAGGCAAGGATCAAGTAGCTGTGATGAGGCTGAGTCAGATGTTATGTAGGAGTGGAAATTCCAGTTCTCCTAAGCATTGTGCTAGTTAACAGAAACACTTTTCTTTCTCTCTGCTATTCTGTCAACTGCTGCCTGGTGATTAATAAATAATATGTCTGAAGCACTTTTTTAAATGGAGTTGCTTTTTAAAGCACATTGATTTTTAACAACCATAAGGGTGATGAAGTTTTGCATACTGTTTGTGAAACTGGCAGAAGACTTCAGAGGAGGTGTTTCAAAGTTATGCTCCCTGCACGCTTACAGAGACTTTGACATGTCTAACTACAAGTTCGGTTGGACTGGAAGAAAATGTGATCTTTGAATGATACTTCTCGATGTAATAGAACAATTGTACTAGTGTATATGGCTTTTTGGGGAGTGTGGGGAGGGATATAGGGGTAAGGGGCCTCACTTGGTCCGTCTTCTGTTATTTTTTCCAGGATAAAGCCAAAGGCCATTTGCTAGCTGGTTCCCCCCTTTTTTCCTGTTGTCCTTTCCTTTGTGGCAGCAGGACTGTCAGTCAGAGCTTCTGCGCTCCCTGCCCCAGCTACTGTAGGTCTCGGAGCCGCCTGCCCAGCTCAGAAGTGCCAATCTCTCGCCAAGACCTCTCTCCTCTGGCCTAGTGATGAGTTGCAAGAACTGTGCAGAGTGATTGATATGAGAATAAAGAGAGAGGACTGAAAAATAAAATTAAAAAACAATTCAGACAATTGTTATGGCTTCATTAACCACTGAAACTTGCTAATGTAGCATGGAGTGCATCTCTGTCAGAGTGCTCCACTACGACTCTTAAAATGCAAAGCAGTGCTCTAGAGACTAATTGAGGGGAGGATGAGAAAAAAATGCTTTCAAGGTTCACCATGTTTCTGTACAACGAACAGATTTGTTTTGTATTGCATTTTTGTTACTTATTTCACAAGATTGCTGCATAACCAGTATCAATAAAATATATTCCAAAAAGGAGAAAAAAATGTATAATTAAACCTGGTGATTAAGTGGAAGCTTTTGGACTAGTTTCTATTGTAATGTGACGTTTTCCTTGTTTTGCTCTACTTGCAAATCTCTCCTTTCCCCTGGGGATCTAATAACCAAATCTTGTTTGGATAAGTGCTTTTTGCTTTGCTGTCATGCAAAACTTAAAGCTTTTGGTGTGGGGTTGGGTTTTTTTTTTTGTGCAGGTCTCTTCACTGCAAGATGTTAACAAATGTTTTACATCTCGCTTAGGGTCAGACCAGTCAGGTTTTTTAAATTAATAAAAACTTTTATTAATTGAAATTGTCTCCTGTTATTATTTGATTCTTACTTGACTGCATCAGAGAGAGAAAAGAACCTTTTGTATCATTGTTTTGTCAATATGATAAATTGTCTTTTGTGAGGTGTCATTTTTGTCTAGGTCTTTTGATATTTGTTAGGTTGGCAGATGAGGTTTGGCCTGTGGCAAGATAGAAACTAAGGACCAGGGTAAGAGAAAAAAACAAAAGTTGCTATATTCATAGTGTAAAATAATGTGTTCTAAAAGGCTTGCTTGTCACTTCAGCAATTCATAACTGTCTGCGTCCTTTCTCTCTTCAGGTGTGGTGTCAGTGAGCTTTGAAGAGGATGAAGATGGAAACTTATGTCTAATAGCATATCCATTAAATGGGGACCACGATAACTTAGAAAACTTAGATAATTCTGACTGTGAACCCAAAAGTAAGCTGTTGCGATGGACTAACAAAAAGGCAATGTTGTTAGAAAATGAGAAAATATCTAAGGAATGGGTCCGACAGCACAGGAAAGAGGAAAAAATGAAAAGGTAAGTTTGATAGGGGAGCTGTAATGCAGTGTTGAAGCAGAACATTTTTTGCTGTCAAATCAGGATCTGGTCTCCAGAATTCCAGAGATTTCTCCAGGACTCTTAACTTCCATTTTCTTCTCTCATTTCTTTTGTTTTTCCTGACCTCTTCAGTGCAGATAGGTTCAGTAGTGATCCTAATATGTCCTCAGCCCAGTAATGTGTTGAATCTCTTCATTTTTCAGTTGACCACAGCAAAAAAAATAAGGTTTCCCAATGTTATTTTTGATACTTCCACAAAAAAAGAAAAAAAAAATCCAACCACTGCAAACTGTGACCTGTGATGTATTGTGCTAAAAACAGTGACCTTAGCAAAGGATAAATCTTGCTTGCTACTTCTTGCATTACTTTTATGGAAGTAATTCACACAGGTAAAGAATATATAAATAGAATTACTACATGTTTTGTAACGTGTTTGGCTATATGCTAATTTATATTAATGTGGAGTAGCTTTATAAAGGTTGAAATATTATTGATGGGCAACTTGTCCAGTTGTACAGAAAGCAAAACAAAGCTTATGCTAGCTGTTAGTAAAGGTGAGCAAAATAGTTCGTAAAGTTAAATCCACTGACAACCCCTTTAAAGTCCTTATTTTTCTATTTGACCTCTAATTTGCTGCTTTTTTCTGTTTTCTAGTCACAAATTGGAGGAAGAATTTGAGTGGCTGAAGAAATCTGAAGTCTTGTATTATACTGTAGAGAAAAAAGGAAATGTCAGTTCACAGTTTAAACACCATAATCCTTGGAGCATGAAATGTCACCAGCAGCAGTTACAGCGGATGAAGGAAAATGCAAAACACCGGAATCAATATAGTATCCTTTCCTAAAAATACCTCATAACAATGGAATGAGTAGGGCTCTGCTTTTTATTTCTTGAACATGCCAGATAAAAGTACAGCACAGGCTTAACTGCAATCCAGACTCTCTGAAGCCATGATTTATTTGGTGACTTTGAAGGGATTGCCAGCAATTTCCAGAATATGGTCTTTTCCAGTGTGTAGTAAAGTAGCTAGGCTAGGAAATTCAGATAACTTCATTCAAATCTACAAGTTGTGGATTAGTTGGTGGAAAGGTTTTACAGCATACTGTGTTTGGGATCTTCCATAAAACTGGTCTACTAATGTAAGCTTTCAAAGGAGAAGAGTTCTGTCACTTTGTTACTGGTTTGGTATTGGTGATCTTAAAAAAAAACTAGTGTCATCTTTCCCTTTTCAGCAACCTCTTAATGTTGCCTTAAATGTAGAGGATATTCCAATACCTGGAGTTGTCCGCTTCTAGTAGTCTCTTCTTAGTGAGCCTTTTTGATAAAGAAGTGCTGAATATAAACTGTCATGTAGGATTGGAGCATAAGAAACACAAGAACAGTGACCAAATCCATGAAAGCTGAAGCACACTATTTTTGTGCTCTGGAACTGTAGGTAAACATCTCCATCCTGTGCATTTTGTGGAAAAAAGACCTTGCTGTATGCAGGCTTGGATGCAACCGATACATCCTGCAAAAATATTAATATCTGTATACTTAGGTAAACAAATTCCTCATGTGTGAGGAGTTTCGGTGAATAGATTACTAGAACATCTCTGACTAATCAAACTGTTCAAAATGATAAAAAGCACTTCATGGCTGGTATCCTCACCATTTCACTGTAGAGGATTATTAAATTATCTAAGAATTGTGTGGTATCTCTGCAACAGTATTACTACTGTTGTAGGACAGTACAGATGTTCTGAAATGCTTTTTAAGTTCTCTGTTTCAGAGGTGGTGTGAAAATGCTTGACTGTTTTTGAATGGTAACTGAAGCATGCAAAATCTTTATTTCCCAGAAGAAAATGTCTCTTGCTAGGCAGGAAATACTTCATAATTCCAAGTCTGTGCCTCAGGTGCCACAGTATATTTCTGTAGGACCCTGGTTACTTTTTTTCCTCCACTTAATGTGGAAATTCATCTGTCTTCTTAGAGACCAGTGAAACTGGAATTAGATACCTGCTGTGCTTTATGCCAAGTTTATGTAACTAATTTTTGATAGGCTGCTATATACTGGGCATGTTTTGGGTGTGCTTAAAGTTAAGACTGTGGCCACAAAATCTGTGATAATGGTTTTAAAACCTGTATTCCTCATTGTGAGGATTGTTCCTTAACTAATAAGAATTCATTTTGCTGGAAAACCTAACGTCTCGATACGAAGTACCATGTGTGTTGGACCTTAAGATGGGGACCCGACAGCATGGAGATGATGCGTCGGAAGAGAAGAAGGCTAATCAGATTCGAAAGTGTCAGCAGAGTACATCAGCTGTTATTGGAGTCAGAGTTTGTGGCATGCAGGTGAGAAGAAAACTAATTATGTGTAGGGCAACAGACATGCACCCATTTCTGTTAGTGGGGTTTTTGGCTTATGTAGTCATCCCATGTGTTGCTATCCTTCAGGTCATAGAATTGTTTAGGTTGGAAAAGACCTTTAAGATCATCGAGTCCAACTGTTATCCTACCACTGCGAAGTCCACCACTAAACCATGTCCCTAAGCACCACATCTACTCATCTTTTAAACACCTCCAGGGATGGTGACTCAGCCAATTCCCTGGGCAGCCTGTACCAATGCTTGACAACCCTTTTGGTGAAGAAACTTTTCCTAATATCCAATCTAAACCTCCCCTGTTGCAACTGGAGGCCATTTCCTCTTGTCGTGTCCCTTGTTACTTGGGAGAAGAGACTGACACCCACCTCACTACAACCTCCTTTCAGGTAGTTGTAGAGTGTGGTAAGTCTCCCCTGAGCCTCCTTTTCTCCAGGCTAAACAGCCCCAGTTCCCTTAGCCACTCTTCGTAAGACTTTTGCTCTGGACCCTTCACCAGCTTCACTTCCCTCCAGTGAGAGGAATGAAGCTTTTGAATATCACTTATCAGTTCAAGGTGGCAGCATCTGCAGGAGCAACCTGCAGCGCACACTCCACATCAGTGAGTGTGTTCTCTGAGCACAAAAACAGTCTCCTGCACAATAGCAACGATTGAAAACTGTGTAGTAAAATTACTGATTCAATTAACATTTCAGGATAGTGTAGGAAACAATTGAAAGGAGGGTCTGCTGGTACATGCATTTTGAACAAAGCATGTGGAAATTTGCCAGAGTATTAAGAAGCAATCAGTTCTGTCTTGTCGACTTTGAGAAGCCACAGATCTTTCACTGCTTAAAGTAGACTTGTAGAGTGCAGACAAGAAGTGGCTTGGTAAATGTGATAAGACTCATGGTCAAATAAGGAGATAGAGTTGTGTGGACTTTCACCTGAGTTTTTTGTTTACCTGTTTCTGTATTCCTAGAGCGACAAATGGGAAACAACTTGTTTGTATTTGAGGCTTTTCTGAAGCCTCTCTCCTCCATTCCAGTAGATTCCAGGAATGCCAGCAGTGTTTGCTAGGACTTGTTCCACAGCATGACTGTTGGCATGTTTGGTGTTCAGCTCACTGTTTAACTTCGGAGAAAAGCACAAGGCAGAAATGGAAGTGTGGGAGCTGCATTTCTAACCGCAGTGTACTGAGATTTGAGCGGGGCCAGCTCGTTGTTCACTTTCCAGTATAGACCTGTACTGGAAAACAAGGAGGAACTTTGGAGGCACCTGCAATCCTTACTTGACCCAGATGTTTAGGCATTATCGAGCTGTGTGGTGTGTAGACTATTCTCCTATAGGAAGGAATCTTCCTGCAGGAGCACCTCTGATTTCTTTAAATACAGAGGATTATGGGGCACACCTTAGTTTTATATAGGAGTGTTTGCTGTCACTTAGAGCTCAGCATTCTGGGAATCAACTGGTACGCCTGTGAGCAGAGGCAGGTAATGAGCTGAATGAGTGGCTGTGGTACAAATTGTAGCTTGACTTTGGAGATCTTGGCCGCAGCTTTCCTAATCTCACTTAAACTCTTCATTCTTACATTGCCAGTGCAAAAGCTCAAATCTAAACTGAAGGAATTTTCCACTTCCTCCATGCCTCTGAGTTCCATAGACGCTGCTGGATCTGTTGTTGTTAGCAGTTTCTGTAACTCTGCAAGAGCAATTTTAAGAGTAGCATATGTCATCTTGTAAAAGCTTCCTGTAGCATGTTGGTTGGTTTTTGTTTTTTCTTTCCCCTTCAAGGCTTTGAGTCAGTATTACCAGCAATTTTAACTGTTCCTTTTCTTGTCTCTTGTGTGTGTTTGTATGTGCAGGTCTACCAGGCAGGCACTGGCCAGCTCATGTTCATGAATAAATACCATGGGAGAAAACTCTCAGTCCAAGGATTTAAAGAAGCACTTTACCAGTTCTTTCATAACGGCAAATACCTGCGCAGGGAACTCTTTGAATCTGTTATTAAAAAACTGACTGAACTCAAGTCTGTCCTGGAGAAACAGGAGTCTTACCGCTTCTATTCAAGCTCCTTGCTGATCATTTATGATGGAAAGGAAAGGCAGGAAGTTGCTGTTGACTCAGACCCAGAGGACTTAGAGGACCTTTCAGAGGAATCTTCAGATGAGTCAGCAGGAGCGTATGCCTACAAACCAACGGCTAGTACTGTTGATGTCCGTATGATAGACTTTGCCCACACAACCTGCAAGTACTATGGAGAAGATAGCGTGGTGCATGAGGGCCAAGACACGGGTTATGTTTTTGGACTTCAGAATTTAATAGATATTATTAAAGAAATAAGAGACGAAAGTAGTGAATAAACAGTGTGCGCATCAGTAGAAAGCACTATTGTGACTCTTTGTATTCCAAAATTATTGGCCACTTTCTGGTGGTAGGAATCTTTACAGGCTCTGCAGGGATGGTCCTGTCAGAGTCAGACTTGTTCAGAGGGCATTTACTTATATTGGTGCTGGACCTAGCACTGGTAAAACTTGGTATCCTTATTTATTTTAACTTTCTTAAACATTCCATATTTGATTACTCAGATACCTCTGTTATCCCTGTGTGTATACGTTCCAATAAAATTCTTTTTGTTCATTGTAAGTGATGCTTTTGTTGTTGCTGGTGACTGAGGAAGAGATGAAGCTCAGAGATCTTTCTGGTGATGTAATGCAAAAGCAGTGTATAAACAGCAAGGCTTACCTGCCTTGTGAGACTGTGTGTGGCATAGCACATCTGTTCTGGGCCTCCCATCAAGAGCGATGAGCAAGTCCAACAGAGAGCCACCAAGCTGGCCAGGGGCCCAAGCACCTGCCCTTTGAGGAGAGGCCGAGGCAACAGGGCCTACGCAGACTGGGGAAAAGACAGCTCAGAAAGATAAAATGGCAGAAGGTTGGATGAGAGACCTCCGGAGGTCCCTTCCAGCCAGAATGGTGATGTGACTTTAGGTGAGAAATCTCCAACAACCTATTTCCTGTTTCAGTATCTCGTAAACTAGATCTCATGCTATGTAACCCATTTCTAGAGCTATTGACATTTTTTTTAATCTAAGCTGAGCCAAAACATGCGTAAAACTCCTACAGGATTAGCTTTAACGGCAGCGACTAGGGGAGAGCTGCAGGGCCTGAAAGGTATCATAAGCAGCTTAAAATCTTACTTGGGACAAATAGATGGGAAGGAAGTGTCAGAAAGTGAGAGGACAGTGCATAACTGAAATAAAGATAAGAGAGTAACTCCAAACCACTGGCTCTTCTTCTAAGAGGAACATTTATTTATGTAACCATTTTTAGATAAATGATTTCTCCCCTTGTGAAGCTTATAAGTCATGGTGACAGTGCAAAAGAAAACTGGGTGCGGAAGTGCTGAGGGAAGTGTGGGAATGTTGTTGCTTGTTACAGTTGCCCAGGATAAAGCAGCAAGTTTATGTAGAAATGAAGAGCTTGTGGAGGTGGGTGATGCCAGGATCATCTCCCCGGCTCATCCTTCAGCTTCCCACAGGCGTGCCTAGGAGAGGAGTGGTGGAGTGTAACAGGAAGGCTGCAGATCTGCTGGTGGAAGGTCACCCTCTTCAATCGGCTGTAGCCCTGCAGCTTTAGTTTCATATTCCCCAGCTGTTGCTATCAAGTTCTCCTGATCAAAGTCTCTCTGATGACTGTCCTGTGCTCTTTTGTACTTTTTGAAGAGGTTTTTTACCTTTGCTCTTACAATGTTAGTTTGTGGTTGCTTTTTTTATTTGTTCCATAGTGTTCAGGCACAAACCGATGTCAATATTAAACAGGTATTTTTACATCTTGCAGTCACCTCACTATTTTGTGTCTGCATGTGGGGGATTTCCCCATGAGGTAGGTTTATCCATCCTTAACTTGCCATTTGTTGCTGCTTCATGAGTCTCTGGTGCTGTGTGCAGCTGATGAGGGCCCCATGAGCTGCCCCTGGCACTAGCTGTAAAAAGCCTTCTGGGGGAGGATGGGGCTATTTATTCTTGGCACTTTCGATTGCAAAATGCCTTGGGCAGTGATCAGTGACAGCTCCTGCCTGCTGACCCTGAGACTGTGCCGTAGGTGTGAGTCAGAGTGCCTGGAACACGGAGACGGGTTGCGGCTGAAATGCGATGTTTCCTTTTCTGTTCTCCTGCTTAGGATGCAATGCCCTCTGCTAATGAGCTAACGAGGAGCCTCTTGGCAGGCGCTATGGTCGCCTGTCACTGGTGCTGCATATAAATAAGCCTGCCTGTGCAGATTCATCTGATACACAGTTTGACTTTGTAGTCTGAAATTAGCAGGGATGAAGTGAAGTCCTCTAATGTACTTGTGTTACGTAGGAACTCTGGAGGCAATTCATAAAATCCGATGAGAACAATCGCATTTGCTCTGATGCAAGCTGCCTCCAGAACAAGTCCTCTTTGTTTTGCTGACTGCAGACAGGGCCCTGGGTACAGGCAGGGAGCTGCCCTCTCACTAATGCTGCCAGTGGTGTAAGCTTGGGTCTCGACCTGGTCTTAGACCCGCATGGTGTCAGCACCCAGACCCGGAGCAATTGGGGGTACATATATAATAATAATAAAACCCCAGGTGGAAGTGGTGCTGCTGTAGGAAGTCTGGGGGACAAACCTCGCCCCTGTGGGCCCTGGCCTGCGCTGCTGAAATCCTTTTGCCAATGTTGTCTGAGGATTAGCGGGGGCTGTGCCAGGGCTGCAAAGCAACAACAAGGTGGTTGGAGTTTCCTGGGCCTGCAGCAGTGGGAGGGGAGGAGTGGGGACAGAGATGACCTTTTTTATTAGTTGTTTTAAAAGCTGTAAGAGAATCAGGAGGAAAAAATCTCCCTCACCTGCACCTTGATCTAAACTGCAGGCATCCTGGCCCAGACTGTGTCCTCAAGGGTTAAAGAGAGGGCGACCCAGATGCCAAGTCGCTCTGAATGACATATTATCTCGCAAAGTTCAAGAGCAGGTTTGTTTTCCTTCCATGCTCTTCTGCACAAATCCCTCCGAGCAATTCCTTGTGTTTCTGGAAAGGCAATTGCGTAACTGCCAGCATGGGACACGCTGGGGTGGGAGCAGGGCTCCCGCGGCCCCCCTGCCTGCAAACTGGCTTGCGCCTGGGCTTCTTGGAGAACAAGACTGGGACGAGCAGGTTATAGGTCTCTGGGGGGTGTGTAGTCGCCAGGGGCCCGGGGGTTGCCTGCCTCTCAGGGCATGGTGGGGTGACGGGATAATGGGAGAGCAGCAGCCAGGCTGGGGAAGAGACTCGACGGCTTTTCTGTTCCTGGTTTTCCTCCACCGGCGCGAGGCTGCTACTGGCAGGTGGCACTAGGCTGACCTTGGAGGCAGATGCTCTGGAGATGTCCCTCCCATCCGGGGCTGGCAGCGGGGCGGTGGTGAAGCAGCCTGGGCAGTAGCAGTGGGTACTGGGGAGAAAATCTCCAGCAAGCTCCGGGGCATGCGTGCCACAGGAACCGGCGCTTCTGCCTCTGTGGAAAGTGCTTTCCTCTCTAGGAGCGAATCCTGCCCTTGCTGTGCATGCCCTGAGCATGGCTCCTCACATCTCTGTTCCTCCCTGGGCAGTAAGCTCCCCACCGGCACTGGCTGTGCCAGCAGGAGCACTGGGAAGAGGTAGCCAGGCTGGCTCTCTCTAGTCTGCCCTGAGGAACACTGAGCCCCGGCAGAGGCACCTCCAAGGGGCAGCCATGCAGCCGGGCGGGGGGACAGGGAGCTGGGGCAGCCTGTGCCCCAACAGGGACACCCCGCTCTGTGGTCGCTGCAGCCTCTGCTCTGTGGAGGACGATGCTGAGCGCACGTCTCCCTTCCTCATGGCTCCCCCGTGTCTGGTCTCCTCCCTGGCCGCTGCTTCCTGATGCTCGGAGAGGACCCACCTTTTCCTGCCAGCCCGGCCCCAGCAAGGCCATTGCCCAGGGTGGCTGCAATGTGCTGGGCCTGACCCTGCACTGGGAGCTTTGCAGGGGCTGGATGAGCGGCAGCGCGTGGTCCAGCCCAGCTGGGCCCAGGGGCCCACAAGCCCTGCTCCTCTGCAGCCTCCCTTCAACGATGCTGCATTGGCCCGGGGCTCTCAGGGAGCTCGCCTTATGTAAATAGGTCACTTCTAGCCCAAAATTGGGGCGGCTGCCGGGAATCGCCACGGGTCAGCTGGCCAGAGATGAAACACATTCCTGTGGCTGGCGCCAGCTTCTCCGGTGAATTGAGCTCCGCTTTGATGGCAAGGAGCTGGGGACTGGGGCGGAGGGCTGAGCAGAGGTCCATGGACCTGCCAGCCCTGGTGCCCCCGTGCTCCCCACCCAAGGGAAAGAGCCTGTGAGGTGGCAAGGGTCCAGGCTTGTGCTCCTGGGGAGGTGAGAGGAGGTCCTGCCAGCGCTGGCCCCATGCATGGCGTTGGGGCTGGCGGGGGGAAAGAGCCGGGGACTGGCTGGGGCTTGCCCCAGTGGCCAGGGCATTTTGGCAGGTGGCTGCCCTGGCATTGGGGCTGGGCAGGGCAGGAGCAAGAAGAGGCAAGGGACAGCCCATGGTCCCCCCAGAGGAGAGGACACCTGTCCCCATCCTGTGCTGCTGCCTTTTGAGTAGCTGCTGGACTTCTTCCGCTGAGCTGGGTCCCTGTCAGCAGGGAGGGACACACAAATGGCTTTTGTGGAGCAAGAGCAAAATATTTCCTCGTGGCCGGGCAGCAGCATCCCTGCAGGGCAGTGGCATGACATTGCTGTGACCACTGCCCAAGGGAAAGCGGAGCGCTCAGCTCACCCCATGGCCCCGGGGCTGCAAAGTGCTCGGGCCCCAGCAAGGCACAGGGCACGTCCCGCTGCCCTGAGCCTTGCTGGGGACACAGTGACACCCAGTGCACAGGGGCAGAGGCACCCTGTGCCCTTGTGGCTCCGTGGTGCCCACTGCTTTGGGGGTGGCAGGCGCTGTGTGTGGCTGAGCAGTTGTGCCTTCGCTGTTTCTAACGGTGGTGAGTTCAAGTTTGTGTAATTGGGCACTAATAAAACTGGTTTTAAGCCGTTTCTATGGTGATGCCATGGTGGGGCTAGTGGTGGATATCTGTCCATCCCGTGCGTGGGTCCATCCCCGGTGCAGGGTGCCAAGTGTCCCACGCTGCCACTTGGCCAGCTGTAGTGGTGCCCCAGCCTGAAGCCCCGCAGGGCAGGGCAGGGCAGAGGGGACCGGGAACAGCTTGTGTCCCTGGCTGGGAGCTGCCGGGGGCAAAGCCATCTTCGCTGAATTGTATGGAAATGAGGGTTGGCTAAGGGGCCTCCTGCAGCCTCCTCTAGCCCAGCCTTTGCTCGCAGCCTATGACTCGGCTGCCTGCATGAGGGCAGAGCAAACCCCAGTGGGGTGGCCGGTGCCAGCCGCTGCCACGCTGAGCACCCTGCTCCTCCAGCAGGGATCCCCATCCCGGCACCCCCTTGTCTGCCTCACCGACCCCCTGCTCAGGGCTCTCCCTCAGGCGAGGGATGAAAGCAGGGACGCTGTCCTTGGCCCCCCCCGCCCCATGGACAGTGTGGGCAGCAAAGGGCGATGCTGGCAGGCAGCCTCACGTGATGCACACTGGCGTCCACCATGCCAGGCTGCCAGGTCCAGATGGGGCCATGGGCTCTGTCCTCTTTTCTTTCCTGGGTTTGCACCATAGCAATGTCCCCACCGGCTGAGCCGTGACAGGCTGAGCTGGCCCTGCAGGGTCTTTTCAATCTCTCTTTGAAAGGGGAGCAGGGGAGGTCCTCCAGCCTGCAGGGCCAGTATCTGCTGCTGCACGCCAGGCAACCCCCTCGCTTTGCAGCTCTTCCCCAGCCGGCACATGTGCAATGGGAAAAAGATGTGAGAAGGGTGATGTTGGGCAATGCAGCATTGGCTTGGTTAGAGACATGAATCCGAGAGCTTGTCCCCTTCGCCCTGGCAGCCGTGTGGCAGGAAAGATGGCGTGGGGAGCCCAGGGTGCAGTGCTGCACCCTGTGCTCTCACTACCAAGCACCTTACCCCAGGGCCCCCCTCTCTTCTTTCACCATGCAAATGCCTTCTGCCTGCACCCAGGTTTTACACCACAGGCGAGGTGCTTGGCTGCTGAGCTGACCGCAGAAAAAGTGGTATTTGCCTGAAACAGCCATTGCCACAATGGGACATTGCAGTCTGCAGAGCTGCTCTGGCAGGGGAGAGCTGGGTAGGGGCTGTCCTGTGGCTGCTGGCCATGCCAGCAAGCAGAGCGTGCGGGCTGTCGAGGGACTCGCCAGGTCAGGACGTGAGCGGAGAGCTTAATGAAGAACAGGGCACCGCTGTGCAAAGCAGAAGAGCTTGTTCTCCCAACGTGGAGCTGCAGTGCAGGCCGGGCTGTGTGTTGCTCGCCTTGCGATGTGCAGCACCTCAATCCTTCCTGCAGCATCCCCCCCCCACACTGCCATCCCTCAACTCACCCGACCTTCTGTCTTCTTCGTTTCCAGGAAGCACAGCTGTTGGCAGCTACCGGCTGCTCCTTCCTCCCGGCCACAGGAGGGGCCTGGGCCCCCGCCAGCCCTGCTATGGGCTTTGTGCGATGGGTTGCGCAAGGAGCCCTGCAGACGCCCCGGCCTTGCGGGCAGGCAGAGCGGAGCAGGTCGCAGAGCCACACACTGCCCTGATGGCTTCGGCCCCTTCGTGCTTCGGGCTCTGCGGCGAAACGGCCGCTGGCAGAACAGCCCCTCGCTGGTGTTTTTGGGCTCAGCACAGAGTGCTGTGTCCTGGCGAGAGGCAGCAGCAAGGTTTGCTCCTGCCTGGCAGACCTCCCTTCCCCGCTGCTGGCAGGCAGCATTGGTTTTGGGGCTTCTCCTGTAAGGGAGCAGATGTAGCTGTAGGGGTGAGATCCCCCGTAAGCGATGCCAGTGCATGCACTGTGCAGGCTGGATACAGGGCTGTGCTCCCAGCCGCCAACTGCTGCAGCTTGCTCAGGGCCGTGTACATGGGACGGGGCACAGAGCTGCCCAAAACTGTCCCTGACTCCGTGTGCGTGCCCAGCTCCCTGTCTCGCTTGGGAGCAGGGACATGCATGCGTCCTGAGTGCCAGCCGCCCTGGCACAGCCGCCCAACCCTGTGCAGTGCCCAGCTGCAACGTGTGCCACGATGCAGGCTGGCCCGGCCCTGGGTGAGCGGGCAGAGCGCAGCCCTGAGCCTCATGCAGGTCGCCCTCCTGCTCCGCTGCAGAGGTGCCTCTGGTCCATGGCAGCCTTGGCAGCTGTCCCACCTGCAAACCTCCTTCCTGACAGGAGCTGGTCAGACCAGCTTCCAGCAGAGCTGTGGGAGCTGCTGGCAGCACCCCTGGAGCAGGCAAGGGCACGTGGCACTACCTGCGGAGGGGCTGGGGCCATCCCACCCTGCCAGTTTTGCCCTGAGATTGCAGGAGCGAGGCAGGGCTGCTCTTCCTGCCTGTAACGCAGGCAGGGTGCCATCCCCTCCCTGGGTGGCCCCGCTCCCCTCAGCAGGGTGGCCAGGGCCAGTGCTGGCAGGGGGGCGTCTCGAGGCATCTGGGTGTGTGGGGGGTCCCATCTACAGCCTTTTAATGAGGTTTTCCAAGAGGGAGAGCTGCCAGGACATCGGGAAGTAGAGGCATGCCCAAGACACATCCCCGTGCCTCCCCAGCCCACTCACAAACACCCTCAGTCCCTGTGGGACACACTGGCATTGTTGTCCCTGGAGCCATGGGCCCGCAGCACCTCCCACCCCATATGACTTTTCGCCCAGAGAGGGCTGGCAGGAGGACAATAATATTTGTATACCTAAAAGTAGAACGATTGATCCTGCTGCTGTTTTGCAACGTGTTGACGACCAGGCAGTGCAGAATTGTATAAGTGTACGTGGAGCTGGCAAGTTTGTGTTTCAATCATATGAGCGCTGTTGTGCAACGCTTCCCCTCCAGAGCCCTGGAGGAAAGTGGGTGCGTGGGGGCTGCTGGTGCTTCGGCAGAGGCTGCCGTGCACACGCTGAGCCCTTCAGGTGCTTATGGTGATCCTGGTCTCCATGGCTCTGAGGGCAAGGGATGCAAGCGTTATTATCTGAGGTCTCAAGTTCGGCTTTAAAAGTCACCCGCAAATGACGCAGCGGGATCCTTGCTCATTGCCCCTCCCTGCCCAAGATAAATTGCCCAGTGCTTGCGATTCGGAGCCAATTCCTCAGCAGCAGGAATCCGTCCTGGGCTCCCAACGCCCTCGGAGGCTCTTTGCCCCTGGTGCATTGTACCCGGGTGTGGGAGGGTTTGCAGGAACCCTTGCAGAGGAAATTCGGGCCCCTTCCTGGCTGCTGGCTGGCAGAGCCGGCATGCTGTGCCGAGCAGAGGGAGAGGCCGGGGTGCCGCCACCGTGTGTGCGGGAGGTGGGTGCCTTCATCCCCCTCGGCTGCCTTTGCCTCCCGGCACAGCTTGTGGTGCTGACTTCACGGAAATAAAGCGCCGTTATCCCAGCGCAAACAGGAGCTGGGCTCGGGCCAGGGAGCGGCCAGGGCTCACCTGCAGCGGGGACGTGGCTGAGAGTGGAGCCTAAGACAGGGCAAACACTACAGCCGAAACCAGGACGGGCTGCGGTGCTGTGGGCAGGGGATGGGCAGGCGGAGTGGATCCCAGCCCCACAGGATCCGGGTAATACCAAGAGTAATAACCCCACAAGTGGGCAGGTTTGCCCTCCCGCAGTGCTTCTCCCTGGCTGCCCACTCCTTGCCCACCATGCCCCCACCGGGCATCTGGAAAGGACCGTGACCAAGTGCGAAGTCTAGACCCCGAAAGGCTCCTGAAGGATTCAGCCCCAGCTGCGTCTCACAGTTCCCATTCAAAGCGACCCGTCACCTTTCCAGCCTGAATGTGCCCAACTTCAGCTCACTGTGGCGATTCCCAATACGCCGCCAGCAGCAGGGGAGCCTAGGCAACCACTTGCTCCCAGTCCATCCTCCATCCTCGCTGCTGTAACCAGGCTCAGCCAGAATTACCCCAGCTGGCAGTGCTGGGAAAACTGGGGGGTGCTGTGCTGGGAGCGGGCAGGGGGCCGTGGCAGCCGCAAGCCTGGCTTTTATTGTATAACCACTGGCTGGATTTGATTGTTGGTGTTTTCTGGATGAATTAAACTCCCCTGTCGCTGGGATGGGGGGGGTGTCTGTGGACCGGTTCCACCTCTGCATCCCTTCATCCCCGCACCCCAGCAGGATGCAGGGGAGGGCAGGACCAGAGCGGGGCATCTCTGTGGTGGAGTCGGCTGCAGGAGCATGTGTACCAGTCCCCCTGGGATGCCATAACCCGAGCTCCCCCCGCCTCACTGCTGTCAGCCCCGTGCTGGGCTTTCAGTGCTGGCTTTGCCAGGTGGAAAATTCCTCTTGTCCCTAGGGCAGCACAGAGAAAGCCCTGGCTGGGGAAAGGGGGGGGGTGTGTGATCTGCTGCAGAGCTGCCACCCACCTCCCCAGGGCAGCAGGAGGGGCTTGGACCCCCAGCAAAGGCAGTGGGGGCCTGGTGGGAGCTGCTGATGTCTGGGGTGGAGCAGGGGGTCTCGGGCTGCTTGGGGTGGTGGCCCAAGGAGTTGTTCTCCTGGGATGGGACAACAAGGCATAGAGGTGCACAGGGCCGGGGGCGGCTGTGTCCTCTCCGAGAGCCCCTGGCCCGACGGGCAGCGCACCCGCATCCCCACGGGTGACCACATGCCAGGTCACCGTGTCCGCCACGGGGCACGGTTTGGGGCTGGGTGCCCGCTCCGGCTGTGCCCTGTTTCCATGCTGGGGGGTGGTGGGACACGGCCGTTACCCGCAGGGCGAAGGGTCCATCCCCGGGACCTCAGCCAGGGTGAAGCCCCCTCCGTGTGCCCGGAGCAGAGCTTGGTGCCCAGGGTGTGGGGTGAACGACACTTTGGGGATTTGGTGGCACCGGTTGCTGAAATGTAGGAGCCCCAGAGGAGGGGACGTGTCGGGGGGTGCCCGGCCGGGCTGGGAGCTGGGCGCAGCGGGGCCGGGGGCGGCGGGGAGCGCAGAGCC
>WAAD01004826.1:228445-288807 GCA_013389945.1 Fregata magnificens
GGGGCCGGGCGGGGGGGCTTTCCCGCTAGAGAGCGGCCCCAGTCTGGGTTTGTGCTGGGGCGGGCGGTGGAGGAGCAGCTGGGCCCTCCGGAGCGGCCCAGCGCCGCTTTGGCTGCTGGCGGTCCCTTCTCCGGCGCTGCTGGGAGCTGCCGG
The DNA here is from genome assembly GCA_013389945.1 of Fregata magnificens. Taxonomy (NCBI): domain Eukaryota; kingdom Metazoa; phylum Chordata; class Aves; order Suliformes; family Fregatidae; genus Fregata; species Fregata magnificens. The sequence goes on from WAAD01004826.1 coordinate 228,599, forward strand.
CCTTGGCCGGAGAAGCGGCGTGCGTGGGTCTTGTGGACGTGCTTACCCGCTGCGGTGGGCTTCGGCACGCAGGAACCCCTTGGGACGTCCTGTTGCGGCCGGGGCTGAGAATCGGGAGTCTAAAGGGAGGCAGGAGGCACCTGCTGGGGATGCCGTGTCTGGAGAGTGAGGTCTAGGGAGCGCCGGCTCTGCAGGTCGGGGACAAAATGAAAGCTCAGCAGCTTCATCCGGAGGAGATGGGCTGGGTGAGGGTCCCCTGGGTGCCGACTTGCGGGTTAGGAGCTGAGGGGCCGAAGGGCTGGCAGACAAGAATGCCTAGGTGATGCCCTGGGGAGACGGTGAGGGACATCCTCCTCCCAGGAGCATACACGACGACTTGATAACCCTAGAATCTGCCGACTAGCAGCCCGGGTTGGTGTAGGTAAGCAGCACTTGTGTGGCCATCTCCGTGCTAGCTGTTCGGCCGTGGGGCTTTCTGCTTGCGCAGCACCCCAGCACCGTGAGGGCAGCGAGAGGGTGATCGTCCTCCTCCTTCTGCCAACGCACCACGACGCCGGTAGCAGACCCGTACCGTCCTGGGGGCCGGGAGAAGCCACAGCAGCTGCCTGCACCTGCGATGACAGTAATTACAGCCCAGTCGGTGACACTGGTAATTACAGAAAGTCCAAGCAGGCTGCTGCGGCCCTAACTGGGCTCAGAGGAGGGAGGGCATCTTTTGGCCACCGCAGCTGTGAGTGTGAGCCCTGTGCCCGCGCAGGTGTCATGGGAGAGAGGTTGCTTATGGCTTGTACGGTGCAGGGGACTGTTTAGTGGAGGCTTCTGAGGGACAACGTGGCTTCTGAAGTTAAAATAGGCCTTTCATATAAGGTTAATTCATGAGGTTCTTATACTGCTGGGCCTCAGGGGATGGCTGTGGGAACTGCATGCTGAAAACTCTTTGCATCAGGGAATGGGTAACTGCACACAAATGCATGTGAATGTTACAAATGGGCCTTTTAATGTCTGGTTGAAAATGGTGATAAACCCCTTTATTTCAGTGTGCTGCTGACACTCCTTCAGATGCCATTGAATTTCTGATTACCAGTAACTCAGCCTATAAGTAAGTGTGGATGTGTGCTTTGCAGAACACTTCAGTGAAATGAGCGTTACCTGAGAAGCCTGTATGTGTGTGAGGGCAATGCCGCGTCTCTCTGCTGGCTGCTTGGTTCAGGAGCCGGCCTCCCTGTGAGGCTGGGGCTCTTCTGCAGCCTGGCAGAATGGCAGGAGGGGACATCCTGTGTATCAATAAGCCCTTAAGCTATTTACAGGAGCTATTTAGTTACAGAGCAAAGACCTTATTAAACTACTCGATTTTAAAACCCCACGGTGGCATAGCTCCAGGCTGCTGCTCATGAGTTTCCTCTCTGCAGTCCCCTGCTTCATTTGCTTGTGTGGCATGATGTCTTCTCACTGCTGTGAGTGCGGGAGCCTTCTCCCAGGCTGCTTTCTGGAGCAGCCTTCCTGCATCTCTCCACCTCGCTCATACCAGTGTCAAAATCTTTCAGAAAAAGCATTTCTTTGCTGACTTTACGTTCATGTCTCAGGTTATATTTTGCTACAGCCTTAAGATAGCTTGCAGCCTGCCAGACTGACTCCTGACAGTGCATTAATAACGCTCTAATATTAAAGCAGTGTTGCTGGTGACTTTGTGAGTGCTCTCTAGTTTACATGTAACTTCCCCAAATGTCCATAGACCTGGTAGCAGGAAACAGAAGAGCCTTCCCTGCATCTGCTCATCTTTTTTTGGCCATTAAGTTTCTGGCAGCAGAACTTGGCTGATGATGCATGAGGCAGCAGGATCTAATTTGCTGCTCTGCAGTTGCAGTAATGCTCTGTGTCCGTGACTTTCTTTCTGCTGTTGCATCCTGCCAGCTCCAAAAACCTGATCTGAAGTTAAAACCTGCTTTTATTCATGGGAGAAGGCATCTGCTTGCTGAAGGCTTGCTTGAGACTGTTTGCTGAATGTTTGGGATGAGGGTGCAGACAATTTGTCACCTGGTTTCAGTTTAATAAGGATACAGAGAGGCAGTGATTTGGGAGACAATTAATGCTGCCCCAGTCACAACAGGGAAAAAACCACAGCTAATGATTAGTGTTAGCGTGCTTAGCAGGGAGAGAGAGTGGCCAACAGGAGTCACCATTGTAAAAGTAAGCCTTGGGCTTCGTTAGCAGTGCAGTCAGGTTCCAGGTGAGCAATAGGTTGCACAACAGTCGCAGCCAACAGCAGCAAATCTCCTGAAAGCCCCTTGCAGCAGGCCACTGAGAGGATGCTCTCAGGAGAGGCTTGGGCTGCTGTTGCTGCTGCCATCCACTATTAGGAGCATTAGCTTTCTTCTGAGCTCCTCTTGACTTTTTTGCTCAGCTTTCATAGATATGGAAAATTCATGCCTTGGCTTCTCTAGTGGAAAAAATAATTCCCATTTATTATTTAAAGCTTATTCTTGGCTGATGTCTTTTTGTCGCAAATGCAGCAGAATTTTGTACGGAAATCCTTGTGGCTCAGTGTTGGTATTAACAGAGGGTTAGTTGTGGTGGTGGTGGTGAAACAAGCAACAAATCCTTCTTAGAAAACACGTAATGCCTGTAAGAAACAAGTTAGGGCCAAGCCAGGGCACCAGAAGGTGCAGATGATGTGAAGTTAATTTGGGTCAATTAGAAATGCCCAACTTCAGCTGATACTCCTGCTGATTTTACTCTTCCGTAGTTCCCTTTTAGCTCTGTTGTGGGTTATTAAGAGTCATTTCAAGTCAAGTGCCATTCAGGGGGTAGATAGTGAAGCCATCAAGCAGTGAGAGGGAAGGACTGGGCCACGTGCTGCTGAATGGGGGCAGCTTGTGAACCGCAAGCAGAGCGAGCTGCTTGCCGAAACGCCAGCCTCACATGCGACTGAACCCCAGCTCTGCACGCCCACGGTGGAGATCTCGAGTGGCGACGCTGGCAGGCATGGCGGTAGTGAGCAAAGCCGTAATGAACTCAGGGGCTGGCAGCTGCTGCTGCTGAGGCAAGTGAAAATGTGTACCCAGCGCTGCACTGGCCAGTAACAGCACATAGGACAATTGCCTCCAGCTGTTGGCAGAGCAAGAGACAAATGCCAGTATCTAGTGCCAGGCAAATACTGCTGCAGCAAAGCTGTCGGCATGAGTGCCGTGGCTTCTGATTGAACGGAAAGGTGCCTGTCGGCATGAGGTTGGTCTTTTGTCTCCAGCTGTGTGCTGATGCTTAAGCGATGTATGAGTGGCAGAAAAATGTGGAGGTTAAATTGGAGCTTAGGTTGTCCTCTGGAGCTGGTCGCTGCAGAAGGCAGGCCTTTCAAAGCTTTATGTGGAGCAGTAAAAGGTTCAATTTAGAAAGCTTCCTTAGGAGCAGGAGGTTCACTTGGTGTCAGGAAGGGACAAATGCTGAGTCTAGCAAATAATAAGGGTCCTTCCTTTGGGTTAAATAGCCCGTATGTTGCTATCATTATGAGGGCACATGTCGTTTCATAACAGGAGTCTGGAGTTATTCCAGGTTTGGCTGAAGGCTTCAGGTTGTACCACAGCAGCACAAGGAGTGTGAAGTGAGCTGCTGTCCTTAAGGATGCCAAAGTACGGGTCACACTTGGCCTGCTAGGAAGGCTTATTTGCTCTGCTCCCGGCAGGGCAGGGAGCAGGGCAGGGGCTGGCCCCAGTGCTCTGCTGCTGGCTGTGGGACCCATGTACGGGAGCAGCAGTCTGCTTCAGCTCTTGTCTTCACCAGGCACCGTGGCTGGCCTTGCCTCATCTCTTGTTTGTGTTGACCCAGGCTGTATTCCCCATCAATGGAGGTGTTAATATTGCACACCAAGGAGGGGAATGGCAGCCATAAAATGCTGTATTGGTAAATGTCAGGGGTGCAAAAATAAGTGCTGAGTTGCAGGGGGATGTTTCCTGGTGAAGTGGGAATGGTTTAGCATGCTGGCTGCTGCAAATGAGCTGCTCAGCTCTATTAAGCTGTTAGGAAATAGCTTTGAAATTACTATTAATAGCCTTTTCAAAATGACTTGAAATTTATTTGGAATAACTGAAAAATTGTTTGCAATGTGGGCTTAGATTCTCTGCTCAGCTGAGACCTTCTCTGGTCAGTCACGCTTTCATGTTGTACCTCTGGAGGAGCGAGAAGGGGGCTGTCTGGGTGTGAAGGTGCTTATGCTGATGGCCAAGAAGCTGTCTGGTGAGAAAATGGACCCAGCCCAGCATATAACAAACATTTTGAGGATGCCTTGGATTGCTATTTGCCGTATCTTTTTCTACAAGAACAAACAGGCATGTGATAAAAATAAGAGACTGCTTTTGTGCAGCCTAGCAACAGCTTAAATTCTCCTGCATTGTGAGCAAGTGCACAGTGGCAGAGTACAGGTAGTCCCGGTCAGGCAGGCGCAGGAATGGTGTTTCACGTCCCAAGCCACAAAGAGAAGAGGGGTTTCTGCAAAGGAGTGAATTTTGAGCTCTCTCTGTTTGCGGGAAACCCCTTCGTCCTTGTTCGTGTTCTAGCATTGACACAAGTTCAGGACTGGAGCATGTTGTGCAGAGTGAGGTAGCATAGGAGCTGTTTTCCTTGCAGACTGGGGCGTGCCAGGGCTCAAAGCATGGGTCTGACAGCTCATGGCTGCTCCTGGAGCCTGATCCCACATCCTATGCCCAGCCCCGCTGTCCGGCCTTCCCCTGTGCTGCCTCTGCTCTTGTTGGCCCCGGTCTCAATTAATTCATATCACTGGCTTGCTGGAAAACTCTTTGCTTCTAATCTGGTTGCTTTTCTGCCAGGATAGCAAATGCATAGGTTTGGTGATGGAGCAGCACGTGCTAAGGCTGGTGCCAGTGTAGGACCGCTGGGGAAGCAGCAAGCTGTGGTAGCTCACGTACTGTCAAACCTTTCACGCTACTGTGGAAACAATGATGGTTATGGAGCGTGGAGTTGGTTGTACGGTGTCCATCAAATGATCAGATGTTCTGATAGCAAATCCCCAGTCGCTAGAAACTGAGCTTTGGCAATTGTGCTTTGCTGTAAGAGTTTCTCCCTCCATCTACATAAAATCCAGCTTTAAACTCTGTTGTCCTGATGCCTGGCAGAGTTCCTGTTGTTGCTCCTGAACAGAAGGTGACAATTGTGCAGACCATCGTATAGACTATCTCCTGCGCTGGAGCCTGCATCATTATTTGTCATCTGCTGCAGATTTGACGGAGTTTACAATGGGTGTAAGGGCTTAATAGCAATACTCGCACAGATCCTGAATAAGCACTTAGGCTAAAAATAAGGTTTTATTTTGGAGAATAAGCAGCTGGTAGCACTTTGCAGCTGAGGCTGTGTTTTCTTGACACATGCAAGAAACTGAAAGAATGAAGCATTTTTCTTTGGGCTGTCGCAATAACAGAGATGCTATCATGTCAGATCTGCTAATGCTTTGTGATGAAGTTTTATTCTTGAGACTAAATTACACAGTCAGGGGAATTATAACCGTTTCTAATTACTGTAGCTAAAGACTTGAAATTTTAGCCAGAAGTTCTGCAATGTTTCACAGTTCAGAATGATTAAAGTAGAAATATGCTAATGATCTTTAGCCTCTGTTTTTGCTTGGCTGTGAAGATATGTTCTTCTCACTTTTACTCTGATTAAAAATAATTAGGCTTTTTGATATCAGATAAAATTTGCCTTTGTGACCTGGACGCCCATGTATGAGCATTGTTGGCAGTCTGTGCATATTGCTCCTGCAGCTGTGTAATGGCCGAGCATGGGTGGAGTGGCACTGGTGGACGCTTGGGTGGTCCTCGTGGGTTTGCTTTGGGCTGGAAGCGTTAAGCCTGTTTGAGGGTTGAACAACATGAAGGCTGTTTTGGTCAGAAGTGAGCAAGCAGTAGGGAGATGTCTGAGAGCCCATGTCCGCTCTTGAGCGATGTGGCTGTGGCTCTGTTCGCCTTGGAGGAAGGGCAAGGTGAGGGGGCAGACTGGAAAGAAGTGTGCCATTTTCCTGTAGGTCTTTGGAGAGGCACTTGTCCGGAGCTGATAGATGCAGTCTGGTTTCCAGCTGCCCTGTAGGGTTGCAGTGTCTGCCAGGTCATTTACACCCCTGCTTTCTAGTGCTGGTCTTGCTGTGAGCATTTCATTGTGTTGCACAGTGCTGTTATCCTGCAATTTTACTGACCAAATTTGTGATTTTCGGGCTGCCTGCTGTATGTTTTTTGAATGCTTTTCATCAGGAGAAGATGGCTAGACTTCCTTCCCTGGTTTACATCTGGAAGATGATCAACTTCTTGTTGCAAAGGGAAGAGCTGCCAGTTTTGGACTAGAAGCATCCATTCAAAGTGGCTAGTGAGGCGCTGACCCTGGAGGACAGCAAACGGAAACACCCTTCCTCTCACCCCATTTGCAGGAAGAAGTCTAGTAATGACTGAATTGTGTATGTTTATTGAGCAAGGTGCTTCCATAATTAACATACGGGAATCTGGATTCTGTTGAAATCTGCCACCAGCTCGCTGTGGGACTCCATGCAAGTGGCTTTCTTTGCCAGACCTTGCTCCCCTCCCTGTAAGTGAGGATACGGTCAACAGGCTGCACAGGAGGGTTGTGGCTCAGCTGAATTTCTCATTGATGTTGAAATTTAGTGGATGCAAACTTAAGCTGATCAACACTGCTGTCAGCCCATGGGGAAAGTAAGTTGTTGACTGCCCAGCAGCGTAGGTACGCCTCTCTAAAATAACAGTACTAACATCAAGTCAAGCTGGTGGATGTGCTACACAACAGGTTTGCTGAAAGGTGTCCCACCTTCAGCCATCACCATCTTCTGATGCTTCAGAAGATCAGTCTTATGCTGTCTTCACCTTGAGTAGGGCACCAACAGCTCAGCCTCAGCTGCTCTTTCTGAGCCAAAGGGGATTGGCAGATGTCTTTGAGCATGAAGTCTGAATGTTTCTGGGCTTGCCGAGCTGCACCTGCTCTGTGCTTGTGTTTGCGCACCTCTTCTTGTGATCCCACTCGTGTGTTTCCTTCCAGGATTTCCAGCATTCCATCAGGTGAACTCAGTAGAAAAAAAAACTGGAGGAGAGATTTGTATTGAAACCAATAAACCAGAAAGTTCATGGAATTTTTTTTTTGCTCTGTGTGAAGTACAGAGGGAGCAAGACACTGAAGAGCAGCGAGAAGGAATTCGTATTGCTTGTCCTTGGACAAAAATGTGCTGGTGTTAGTGATGATGGGAAAACAATGTGAAGGACTCTCCTTGCAAGAGACAAGTAACCTCTGTGCTCGGAGCAGGCTTTACACTTGGAAAGGCTTTGACAAAAGCAGACTGTATCGTGGTCAGTGGCTGACCTAAGAAGATCCCTTGCAAGTTCTGGGGCAATTTAATGCCTGTAGGGAAAGTCAAATCCCATGTTGTAAAATGGTATTTACATCTGTCAGTGGCTGAAACATGGAAAACAGCTGAAGCTGTCTGTTGAGGTAGTTGTTAGGAGAGCTCTGGTTCTGGAACAGAGGCAGCCTCCTCTTTTTCTTCCCTTACTTGTATAGCTCAGGTGTACATAAAAACAAACAGAATTTTTAAGAGCATCCCAGCTTCACTCCCTCATGAAGGATTTAAACTTTGTCATTCCCAGCCAGGATTATGTATTCAGCATACAAGCTGTCAATCTGGGCGCTGGAAAAAGGATAAATTCCAGGAGGGGTTTATAAGGAGGGAAGTACAAGCAGCCTTAGTGTGCAACTATAGCACTAGATAGTCCGCAAGAAAATTAGACTTCACAGATGCTGACATCCTATGTGGTCAGTGCTATAACGAAAATTTTACAAGTCACAGGTTCTAATAGAGCTCTGCGTGCAGAGATTTTTAAATTAAAATGCATGTTCATTGCATTTGTTCCAGAGAGAAAACCTTAAATTGAGGCTTTCTTCTTGGCTGTGGTAGTAACAGTTGGTTCAATTTATTTCACTAAACAGGCGCATTTGTATGTGGACTTGCAAGGGCTGTGAGGGCTGGAAGCGTTTGCTGTTGGACCGGGAGATCAGCCCTGGTTCACAGGCTCTCGCAGACCTGCCCTGGTGTTTCATGTCTGATCTCTTTCTAATGGCGTGCCGCCTGGTGCCTTGCTGAAGAGGATGGGGCAGGGCTGCCTGTGCCGCTCGCTGACTGCACTGGATGGTGTTCGGTGATGAGTAAACATGGTGGAAACTGCTGCAGTGTCATCGGGGAGAGATGCTGGTCCAGCTGGGCTGGTGATATGCTCAGGCTTGCTGTGGCTGCCTTTGCTGAGGTCGTGCATGCGGACTGATGGATGCTAACCTCTGACAGGGAAGGGAGGTCCCATTTCCAGGGCTGGCCTGGTGAGTGGAGATGACAAAGCTGTGTCACAAGGCCTAGGAGAAATAATTGAGCTCGCTGCTGGGGCTGTTCCTGAGTGCTCCCGCTAATGCGGCGCAAGAATCAGTTTGGTCCCTGCGCTGTGGCAGAGAGCCGGTCCTATGGGAGGACCTCAGTTGGTGCTTTCTCTGCAGGTTGGCATCTGGAGCTGCAAAGTGCTTGCTGTATTTAGAGGAAAAAGTCTCATTTGAAGTGACAGTCCACTTAGGTCCACTGGAAATTCTTTCTGTGGACTGTGACCACCCTCGTTGCCTCTAGTCTTGAGTTCCAACGGGAATTGTGGTGGGTCCTGGTCCTGCTTCTGGAGGAGCATCACTTTGCTTTCCCGGCCAGTGGCTCACTAATAAAGTTTTGACCTTTACTTGTAAAGCCTAATTTGTCTTGATTTTTATCACATGGCAAAACCTTTGATTTAAAAAAAGTTTTGAAGCTTGTCATGTGAGAAGTGGAACAGAGGACATGATTCATGACTGCATCTGTTTCTCTCTGCTCCCCTTCACCCCCCATTGCTTTCTTGCCATGAGGACATTGAACACTATTCTGGGCAAAGCTCTGTTGACACTAACTGAGAAATAGACTTGTCCCAAAGACAAGACCCACTGCAGCAGGACAGGAGTGTTAGTTTCATTTCAGCTCTTCTGTGTTCATACTCTGCGATGCAGAGCTCACTTGGCAGAGCTGTTTGCTTCCCTTGCAAGGGAACAAAGTACCAATACTTGTCCTCTTTTAACATAACACTTAAGCAAGAAGGGGAAGTAAAATTTTGGCAGTGTGAGCTTTTTAGAATGAGGTGGGAGGTTCATGGGTTTGCTTTTCCTGGTTATTTGTTTGCCTGTTGAAGTTGTTTAGAAGAAGTTGTCACTCCCTTCCTCCTTGGAAGCTGCTTACTTCTTGATGACTGAGTTGGGAAGCCCATGTCCTTCCTCCTGTCCATCTGGTATGGCTGAAGGGGTGGCGTCACCCAGCTGTGAGTGTAATGAGCCCACTCCTCAGGCTCAGACTGCCTTTCATGCTAGCAAGATGTGCTTTTGAATAGGTGTCTATCCGTGCTGTCCTGCTGATGGGGTCCCATCTACACTGCTTCATCCCCCTTTCCTGCTCAGGCTGCTGAGGCTGGGCTGTTGTGCGCGAAGGTGGTCTGTGAGACAGTGATTTTTGTGCCTGTGATCTGGAAATGCCAGCACAGGCTGATGTTTTAGTTTGTTCAGCTACTCAAGAGGTTCATTTAAAAAAAAAAAATAAAAAAAAAAAATCAAGCTGTTGGACTATGCATGCTAGATAATTCCAGGCTGTGGATTGCTTCTTTCTAAATCATTGGTTCGAGGTTCAGATTAGATCTCTTCTAAGTAATAGCTATTAACTATTTCTTGGTTTTTTTCTAGTACAAGTGGGGACAGTGCCTTGTAGTATGGAAAACTGAGAGCAGGCCCCAGCTCCAAACCTTCTATTATATTGAATAAAAACAAAGGGATGAGGGAGAAGATGAGGCAGGAGCTGCAAAAATAGACACTCGCCCACGAGGAGGAGGGGATCACCTGAAAGTGGGGATGATGTCTTGATGAAAAGGTCTTGAATTCTCATCCATGGGCTTTGTGCGTGGGGTGATACATCGACAGCTGCTAATGTGGTCAGTTTATCTCCCACTGTTCCTGCCGCCTGCTCTAGCTCCACTGTCCTCAAGCTCCTCTGCCTGTCCTGCCAGCAACGGCTCAGCCTCTGAGTTGCGTCCTCCTTCTCTGGAGATGGAAGGAAAGCCTTGATGGACCATGCAGGCAACTTTCACCCACTTGCACATGGAACATGGAAATGGTGGTGGACAGGTTATCAGTGTGGAGGGCTCCGTCAGTCAAGTTCAGTGCAGTGTCTGCGTGCTGCGATGGTTGTACAGAGAACTGTGGCAGCTCCTGTAAAACCAGATGGCTACCTAAAGAAATCAAGTTGAAGCTCCCCACCGAGCAGACAAATTGAAACCTCTGTGACCTTTCAGTCTGATGTGGTGACAATTCCTTTTTGGGTAAACTCGGTGAATTCTGTGGTTTTCCAGGCTGCTTGAAGATACCTTTTTTTTCCCTCTCCTCCCAAGGAAAGGATATGTGTTTGCAGGGGGATGGAGAGGGTACCATGGTTTGAATATCAAGTATGCTATGCCCAGGTCATAAATCACACCCGAGTGACATGCTGGAAGGCAGGTCCGTGGTCCCTTTCCCTCTGTGCCCGGGCTTGGCTGTCCCTGAGGAATGTGTGGGGAGAAGCTCAAGTATCAGGGAAGCCCATCTTTTTTCACATGTAAAAAGAATAATTGCGTGAAAACCCAGTACCTCAAGTAAGAATGATGATCATAAAAATTCATTACCTACTTAATGCAGAAGCTTAGGGATTTCCCTGAGCCTGGTAGCTGAAGACTTTTTCCATTTGACATCAAAAAACCAATGTCCCTTGAAGTGCTGGGTTCTAACTAATGATGTTTTTGTCTGCCCCAGAATCATCTTTAGTGACTTAAACTGAAAGATGCATCCTCTTTAATTTGTTTTTTGAATTGATTTCATGTGTCCATCTTCCATTAGCTTGATGACAAGAGATAGAAGCAGCATTGAAATAATTGTGCAATTATTATCAAGGGGCCTATACAGTATAATTCTTTACATCAGGGATGGAAAGAAACCCCTCCAGCATCCAGTTTTGGGAAGCATCATCTTGTCTGTGGTCTCAGGCTCCCTTAGAAGCATTGCCCAGTGATATGGGCCGGCATCTGAGACTTTTACATGCATGAATACATGTGAACTGGCTGTATTCTTGAGCTCTCATTCAGAAGCTTAAGATCTCAAAATGATATTGGGCTCTGGTCACTTTAAAAGCTTTTAAACACTATTAATATACTATTAATGGCTGAGCAAAAAAATTCTCGCAACAAACCCACTGTTGGCAATGTTTGGTCTTGTGTGACTCTTCAGATGTGGAGGACCACCCAAACCTCTCATAGCTGGGCCGTGGGGAGTTAAAAGTGGCAAAGAGNTTGTGCAAACCACGCAGCTTGAGAGCTACTGTAGCCCCTTGCTTGCTGTCAGTCAGCTTCCACCATCCTTTCTGCCCCGTGGTGGCCTTGTGCACCGGGGGGGCTACCAGCTGGGTCAGGTGGAGGTGAGCTGAGTCCTGGCCATCTCCTTTCCTATGGGATTTGTCCCACTGGAGATGGGCTGGAAAGATTTCCTGACATACAGCAATTCACTCTGGCTGATGCCGCTGAGCGAGGTGGATGCTGACATGGGTGAATGTGGCACGTGAAGAGGTGGATGCAAGAAATCGATACTGTAATAAGGCATGTGAGCTGGGTGAAAGTTTTGCGCAAGAAGTGAACAGTCCAACAAATGCAGGTTTTTTTGTTTGCTGCCTTGGGAAGTGAGGAAAACAGGATTATGGCTGTTCTGCTGCCTGTAGCACAATGTCCTAAGAGGACATTCACTTCCTGTTCCCATTTCTTCGTGTTTTCTGGGGAGCCTGTGCCACTCTAAGCTGCGAAAGGAGACGGGATTATAACTTGCAGCTAGAGCTATTGGTAGGCTATTTTTTCCCTGCAGATAGTGTGGGACACTAATGAATTGCTTTTCTTCCATGACTCACTTTTTGCTTCCTTATAGGTGAAATGTCAGCAAATCCAGTTCAACCCTTTAATCTTTTTTTAAGGTAAAAAAGCCCACTAAACAAACCCCAGAATTTGTTCTTGAACTGAATCTGGAGATAACAGCAAGTTAGCCTCATTCCTCTGATAAACATAGCTAAACTTGCAATTCTCAAGGTACTTTTGTAGGTCAGTGGAAACTGTCAGTCTAAGTTGTGCAGCAGAGAAAAACCGTGTGCTGTGCTGTCCCCTCTCACCGTCTGCCAGTCAAAAAGCAGCTCGGGAGGCTGCAGGGTCTTTAGTTGACAATTTTCTGGTTTTTTGGTTTTGTGTTTTGATTTTTTTTTTTAACTGGTGCTCTGTCTTTATGATCACGCATGTAACAGTTGTAGTTGTAAGACACTGCTATAAATCTCAGTGGTATCTTCATTTATTTTTGGGCATGAGTTAGCATTAGCTTTATCGATGTCCCAATAAAGCTTGATTGCGTTGACTCCCTGGATTTGGTGAGTGTCTGGGTGCTGATTGCTTCAGCAGAAACATCCGCTTTCCCAGGAATAAATGTGCTTGCAGGACCAGCTCTCAGCTAACAAGCACGTTGGCATACTTGCGTATTTTGTCTATGGCCAATTAGCGTCATCTACCTCTTGGCAGCGCAGCCCGCGTGGAGTATTTCAGCCCTTCTGATACCCACTCCCTTGCTGCTCTGCACCTGCACCCTCAACAGTCTTTAAATGGCTTTGCTATAATTAGCTGGCACACAATGAATAGCATCCCCTGTTCGATAGCGCTACTCTGAATGTGTCGAAATATATAGCTACCAAAATCCATGGTAGGGGACCAAGGGAGATGCCTGTTTTCTTTCAGAAGGAGGTGTTCCTTCTTGCCTTAGCTTTACAATGCCCCACCTGAAAGCAAATGAGCATTTGAGGGTTATCTTTTACTGGGAGCCTGGCTGTCATACTTGTTTAACTCCCTTAATGAGTATTTTGTACCCAGGTTAAAGTCATGAAGGCTGCTGGCAGCCGGAGAGACTGGACATGCTGTTCTACCTGGGTGGAAGACTTGTCTGGGATTCGCATGATGGGAAGTACCTGCCCAGCACAAGGGAGCTGTGTTTCCCCTGCACTGGTGGGAGCTGGTCTATACAGCCTGAACATGTTGGGGAGGAGGTGGTTGGGTGTCCTGGGGTTTCCTAGTACTGATACTTCAAATACCTGTGGCTGTGACCCAGGGGGGCTGCAGACAGAAGAGAAGTTGCCGGTGAGATCCGTGTTATAGGAACATTCTACAGAAGTGAGGGTGGTTTTTGGTGCCTACTTTGGAGAAACTTTCTAAGTGTGCTTGCTCTCTTGGGTCCCTGACCTGAAACACCATTAGTGGGAGAAGTCCTCAAGGATCTTGATCTACCTGAAGTGTTTGGGAGTTGTGTGAAGGGATGATGGTAAAAGGACTGTTTGTAAGTGATCCCTCCACCTTGGAACAAGCTTTGCTCCGTGGGAATGTGGAGCTGTTCTCTTTGAGCAGAAGGACAACATAAACCCAGCCTTTCTGGTTGCTGTTACTCTGCAGTTGCTTGGAGCAATTCTACTCCTGGTAACAAATACTCAGGTTTTTCCATATGGTGGTTTGGGGGTCATTTTATTTTGGAGTAGGTCGCAGATATGATCTGATCACATCACTGTGGTAAGCTGCATTTCGGGTAGGATGTGCAAGTAACTTGAAGAGAAATACTCATTACAGAGGAAAGCGCTGGGTTTTCTGTATGAGTTAGTGTGATTTCTGATCCTGCCCTGCTGGCTTTCTTTTTATTTTGGGGTGTGCAGGGGGAGCTGCATACTTCTATAGCAGAAGAGGCAGTGTTTATTCTGCATGCAGAGTCCAGGACAGGAAAATTATTTTCTAGTCAGACTGTTAACTGATCCTGCAGCAAGCAAGCTGCTTTTGATCCTTCCAACTGGAATCGTCTTCGTTTGGGGAGAACTTTCCAAGGCCTCCCTCAGGTTTGCTCATGGTAATGCAAGGCAGGTTTTCATCTTTGCAGTGACAGCTTTGCAGGAAGGAGCACTGGCTGCGCTGGGACTGGCAGCTCTGATCCAGGTGATGCTAAAAAGATCCTGGGGATTTGTGTCTGGTTTACAATTTTGTGCAATTTACATCTGTCCAGGAATAAAACTAGCTGATGGCTTTCCTGTGTTTGCCCCGTGAGGATGGAAGTTCTTTTCTATCATTAGTGGCTTTATTAAAGTACATATGGCTGTTCATACAGTGGATACCAGAAAACTGCTCTTGTTCTCTTCGTGGCAGACTTGAATGGTCGATGCCCAAGCCCACAGGTTCTGTGCTCCCTCGGATGGTGACCTGTCCATCCTCCTTGCCCCTTCTCCTTTGTGCCTGGCTGGTGTGCCTGGGTTGTACGCCTGTGCCTGCTGCCAGGTCTGCTTTCCCATGTTCACTGGGGCCGAGATGGCAGGTTGATTTTCTTTTCCAGTCTCCCCTTTCTTGTTAAGTCAATATGAGACGCTTTACAATTTGTCCATCATTTTGGGTTTGGACAACACGGTAATTATGCCCAAAGAGGATCATAGCTGCAGTTTGCCACCTTCTGTCCCTTGCCAGAAGGTTGTTCACAGCAGAGGGAAGATTTTGGAAGAAAAGCTGGTAAATCATAAATTCCTTTGCAAGATGAATCATGAGTTATTACCTCTTTCTCAAACATGTAACTGCATGCTGTTAAATCGGTGCCAGTCTGTGGCATGCAGGAGGAAAGTCCCTTTCAGTTAACACATACATACGTGCTCTTCTCTTGCATCTGTCTTTGCGCATCAGTTGAATTGCCAACTTACTTGCAGTTTTTCCTGCTTGACCCCTGGAGACTTTACTTACTCGATCCTCACATGCTGGAAACGTACTCCAGGGCAGAGGTGAATGGGAAGGGAGAGACTTCTCTTGAACGTGGCAGAAATTTTAATTTCTTGGTCCTGCCTCTCATATGACTGTCACCTTTCCAGCATTTTCCTACAATCTCTGCTATAGAAATAGATTTTCAGGGAAAACTGAACCTTCCTTCTTGAATGCCAGAAGAGGAGCCAGAACTTGCACGGTTTCCCAGGCTTGTTTCTTCCTCTGGGCTCTGTCCTTGCTCCTTGTCCTGGCAACGCTTGGCAAACCTGGTTAACTGCAAAGAGTGTTTCTGCGGCTGGGTCTTCAGCCCACATTCACGTTTTTCCCAGTTCAGTCTAAACAAAGATGGGGTGAGACTAGCACCTTGTAGTCTGCCCAGTACTCTGGGAAGTTAGAAATTAGTTGCATTTTTGATCATACTTAATACAGGGTCTTTCTTATGCACCTGTGCTAATTGCCTGCAAGTGATCTTGGAGCTGTACTGACTCTCAGTGAACAAAGGGCATCTGTAGCAGTTTTTTGGGCTACCAAACTGAAGACTCTGCAAAGGCTGGCACAACCCCTTCTGTTGGGCTTTTTTGGCCACTCTTAATGCTAATATGTCAAAAGTTCTAGAATAACTGCTAACACTTCACTGCAGCATCTGTCCTTCCACCCTGATACATCCTGGTTCATAATTCTGAGCTTTCATCAAAGTAGAGGCTATCTGCAGTTTTCTTTTTCAGTGTAGATCGTAGCTCTAATATATATGTGTGTGTGTAATTTATGTATACCTATATATAAGTAGAAACATAAGTTTCCCCTGCACAGAGGCAGTGTTGGTCATGTCTGATATTGACTTGGCTTGACAATTCTGTGCCAGAAGGATGCTAAACAGGTAATCCTAAAGAGAGGGGTAGGTCTGTTGTCTGGTGGCTGTTCACCTGGGATGGGCTGAGCCAGATAAGTCCCCTGAAGCATTGAGAGCTGTAAGAATTAAGGCAGCAGAGAACGGCAAGATATGTAAGTATGTGTTGACTGCTTTATTTTAAAAACTTCTGTCTCTGCTTTTACCCTCTTAGCTTGTTTTGGCTTGAGACGTGTTCTGGTTACTGGAGGGCACAGAATTGCGAGGGGAACGAATCGGTGGCTGATTCTGATCATCGTGGCCCATAAACAGGGTCTGAGCATGGCTGGAGAGACCCAGGAAGAAGCATTTCCACCTTGGGAAGTACAAGTGTGCAGTGGTGGGTTGCATGTGTTTTGTTGTTCCTCAGCGTGTCTCTGCCCCTTCTCTCTGACTCCGAAGCTGTCTGCTCCCGGGAGAGGAATTGGTTGAAGTTTGGTTGCTGTGCATCCCTCTGCCACCTTCAGGGTTTTGTTTATTCCAGATACCACTTGTGCCTGTACTGCCCCTAGTTAGTATATCTCTTTTGCCAGGAACTCTGGCTTTTGCTTTAGCATGATTTGTGCAACTTAAGCCCTTTCCCTGGCTATTCTTTCTCTCCATTTCTCATTTGTGCAGGCTGTCCGCTCGAGTGGCTGCTGTCAGCACACAGCGGAAAAGCACCGATCTGTTAGAAACCTACTATAGCATATCAGCAAGAATTCCAGATCTGTTTGCGGGCTGCCTCTTTGTCAGGAGAGCTCAGCCATGTCTTTGTTTGCTTGCTAGCGAGTCAGAGATGCTGCAGGTTTGTCTGGAGCTTTTCTCATCTTATTTGCTCAGTAACCAGGACAGTTGCCCATTGTTTCACTTGCATTTTTAAGTGCCGCAAGGCACAATATCTTCATGCCGACAAGAATAAGTTAATGCATATCTCTTAGCCAACAGCCTGGGGACTAAAAATTTCTGATTGGGGCTGCAAAAAGGGGAAGAGAAAGGAGCTGAATTTCCCACAGCAATGCAAAAACTAAAACTCAGCCCATTTGTTTGAGCTGTGTGGTTCAGAAAGGGGAACCCATATCTGGTACATCACTCTGCCGCGGACAAAGGCTAGTTGATTTTTGTAAATTGCTGCAGTGATCATTTAAATCTGGAAGGAATACAGCATGCAGACAGTCTGGTGGTGACTGGGGATGAACGGCGTGTGACCTAAGAGGTGGTGTTCATCTCCTATTTGAGTTAACAAAGAACCAGCCTGTGCCTGTGTATGCCAGCAGGATAAATATCCTAATTTCAGCAGCGGTCCGTGTCAGTGCAGCTGCATGAAAACTGAGCTGTCACTGGAGACAAAACTTTGTCTGTCTTTTGTTATGAGAGCCGGAGCAATGACGTGAGGGTGAAAATCAGCAGCCCTGCCTGGGCACCCCTATGGCTGCAAAAGCAGCTCACTGGAATGAGGGCATGGATTCCTGCACGTGCAGAAGAGCAAATGCCTTTGATCACTAAAACTGGGGAGGCAGGAGGAAAAAAATGCCATGTTTTCTTGGATCAGCCCCCTGTGGAGGCAAAGAAAAGCCTGCCACACGTTAATGGGCCACTTTCATAAATGTGGGAGTCTCGCACACGCAGCGTGGCTCAGCCTGTCTGTGCTGATGCAGCTGTCAGCCTGTTTGTCTAGAAAATGCTTTTCTGAAAGGTATGATTATTCTAGACTGTTGAGCAAGTTCTTCTGTGTGAGTGCATTTAAACAACGCTGGTGGTATGTGAAGAAGGACTCAGAGAGGGAGGGGGGGCGACATTTTCAATAGCCCTGGGAGAGCAAGAGAGGAGGTCGTGCTGCCTGCACAGCCAGGACACCGATAGTGTTTTCTGAAACCTTCGGGTCTCTCATCAGCCCGTACGTGGGGAAGCAGAGGCATGCGACACGTCCTGTGCACATGTGGTCTCTTTGGGGAGACTGCTCTTGGGGCAGTGAAGATGAGAGCAATGTGAGCAGTGGGGGTGAACGCATTCCTGCCTGTGCACGGCTGTGCCTCGTGTTGACTGCGCTTAGGTACCCATGAGGCATCCTGGAAGGATGCTTCTTAAAAGCCTGGCTTTGGCCCTGGGAAAGGCATCCTTCCCCACCTGCCTCGGGGAGGGGGGGTGTGCAGAGCACCCCAGGACAGTGCTGAGGTCTGGTGCTGTCCCTCGTCAGGTGGGGAGCTTCCTCCTGCGGACGAGGGCAGGAGGAAATTGGCAGCAGGCTGTGGGGGAACCCTTTGTTTGCTCATGTTATTAGCAAGGAGAGAGGAAGTAATGATTTATTGATGCTTCTGTGATTCTCCTACACTGGGCTATGAAGGAAGAAATTGTCTTTCCTGGCTGATATTCACGGCTCTAATTGAGCTGTAACTTGTTCCTGCAGGGCAGCTCACCTGCGGGGTGCCAACGGTGCCCCCGGTTCTCTGATATGGCGCCCCATCAGCCAGTCTAGCCCGTGCTCGTCAGGGGTCACTGCTCTGTTCTTCCCCTGCCTCTTAGTCTGTGACAACCAGCCTGGCTACACCGTCACTGAGTCCAGTGTTTCTCTGCTGCAGCATTTTATTTGATTAAACCAGAAATATCTGATAGAGGGGGTGGCGGCCACTCCTTTCTGGGGTGAGATGCCATGTGAATGTGGATCAATACCTCACCAAAATATCCCTCTATTTTCCCGGTACGTTGGGCAGAAGGTGGTGTCCTATTGATGCCTCTTGGCCGCAGCCTGATAGCTGTGCCATGCCATGCCGACCGAGGAGACCCCTACCCTCACCCCGTAAGGGTGGGCACACACAGCTGGCACCTTCCACCACTGCCCTATCCCTGCTGCCTTCTCTGCATTTCGGGAGCCGCTGGTGTGGCTGTGCCACTGGTGAGCTGGTAACTGGTGGAGGATATAGTTAACAGCTAGCATGCTTCAGTGGTTGCTCGGGGCTCTGCCAGCCCCCACCCGTGTGGTTACCAGCACAGCTTCAGTAAATCCAGCTGAATTCCTGGGCTTTACTTTGTACGTCTCCTCTGACAGCACGCCGTACAGCAATGCCCTTTTCATGCGCTCCCCTGCTTCCGCGTGAGCCTTAGCTTAGCCTGCGATGAGCAGGGTTTCATCTCTGTATCCTGGAGCGTGGGAGGGGGCAGGGGCTGGATCGTAGCGCAGGGCCCTGTGGAGGCGAGAGCAGGCTTCCGAGCACCAGCCTCTCCTGCCTGAGCTCAAAGGCTCTGCTCTGTTACCTTAGTGCCAGTTTGTGACCCCTCTCTTTTGCAGGCCGTAGAGCCGTGCGTGGCCAGGATTGCCTGCAAGTGTGTGAGAAGGTGTGGGCGTGCGCTGCCTGGCCATACCACTCAGGATCTCTGCCTGCCTGCGTCCCAGCTGTGAGCATCCTCGGGATTGGGTGCTGGATGCAGGCAGGAATCCCCTGCCAGCGCTGTGGAGTGACTGGTCTCCCTAAACTGCATGGGGAGAATGGCGAGGCGTGTGCATTATCCTGAATTGCTGTGAGCAGGTCATCCCTTGAGTCCTAGGGAGACGGAGATTGTAGGTGAGACATTGGCAAACCTGACTTTTGGCCCTGTGCAACCCATGCTCCTTTTAACTGCATTGTGCTTTTTTTGTCCATCCTCTTCAAACAAAGCAGTGCCATTTTAGTTAACCCGAGGAATGTGCAGATTCCTTCTGATCACGTGATTTATCCAGGATACTGATTTCTATTTTTTAAGTTTATGACTGTAGTGCAGGGGATCCCCAGTGCTGGGTGTCCTACAAACCCTGAATGTGTGGTGGCCCCTGTGCTGAAGACCCTGCCCCCTGAGCAGCTCAGCTGAGCAAGGGAGAAGGAGATGATTTACGAGCAGCATCAACAATGTCATAAAGTGCAAGTGGCAAGTTAATGCTGCTTTTTTATTCTAGCCATTTTGACATGGCCCTATTAATAGAGGCTTGGGGAGCAAAGAGGATTGAGGAAACAAAGGAAAGAGCACAGCAGCTAAAAGCCAGTTGTCACGGTGCTGCTGCATTAGTGTGAAAATACTGTGTTTTATCAGAAAAGAAGCACCCTCTCCATAACAAATGGCATCACACAGCGAGTAGCAGCTCCAGCCTGCGGATTCCTGTGGATTGTGTACGATGTTGACAAGCTCTCTGGGAGAGGGCAGAAATGCTGAGCCGTTCAGTAGGATTCAGCACTCTGTACTGCGATCTTCCCTGGGAAGATCAGACTGAGAAAGGTGGAAACCCATATGGGGGGAAAGCCTGGCAGGCCGGGGAGGGTGAGAGACGGCAGCACGAGGGGGTGCATCTCGTGGAGGGGGTGGCTTTGGAGGGGACAGTGGTGGATGTGGGGGATCGGGGAGTGCGCCAGGGCGGGTGTTTGGAGGCTGTAGCAGGAGCTGTGTTGAATTTTGGGGTGGGAGCAGCAGGAAGGCAGGCAGGCTGCATGGAGGGCAGGGGTCTCCGGCACTCGGAGCGGAACAGGTACTCCCCTGGGGACAGCAGTGCTGGAGACTTCTGCGCTGCTCCCCTTTCTCAGAGAAAGTGTGCAGCTTGCCGCAATTTTCTCTTATTTTCTCAGAAAACAAGATGCATTCTCTGAAGTAACTTGCCTTTCCTTCTAATGCTCCTTTAAAGGTGTTCAAGTGAGCTTTGCTCCATTTCCTTACTTAGATCTGTAGTTAGAGGTGGTGAAATGCTCCCTAGGCTATATGGGGCTTCTTGGAGGCTTGATCCCAAAGTTGGGTTCTGAGTGTTGGTTTTGTCCTTGATCTGATACTTTAATGAATTCAGTAGATGTATTTTAACATACCTGGTTTTATTTTTAAAGTTTTCCCCAGTTGTCTTCCTCCCTATCTCTCTCTCTTGGGAAAACAAACCAACCAAAAAAACCCTCCTAAATTTTACTTTTTCAAAGTTGAGTATTGCAGAGGGGGCCTCTCATCCCCACCTTCTTTGGAGGTTGGGTTTGTTTGTTTTTTTTTTTTTTTTCCCCCCACAGTCTGCAGTTGCTGTTAATTCACATTTGGTTTAGTAATTAATCAGGATATAAATAATACATAGCATGTTATCAGAAAACTGCATGCCAGTCCTACGGAGGCAGGCACTTTCAGCCCTGGTGGGGAGGGCTTGCCTTCTGCTGCTCTGCAGCCCCTTAAGGCCAATTAAGGTGCATCCTTGATGAGATTCCAGCCGCTCCTTAGCTGGATAAATGGTTGCTCTGATGCAGGGAGGGGGGCAAAGCAAGCGAAGATGAAGGAGGTTTTAGTGTTCAAACAGCTGCAATGAGAGCTGGAGTCCAAGCACTGCCCTCCTCTCCTGCTCCTCCCCTGTGTGCATGGGCTGAGGCTGCCAGTGGTGGTACCAAGTGGATGGTGCAGGCACCAGCGGCAGCTTACGGGAGACTTGTGGGTCTGCTGGATTCAGGGCAAAGACTCGGTAGCGTGTCCGTTGCCTTCAGCCTTAGTCCTGTAAAGGTCTTTTCTTCTGAAGGCATGTCAACTGTTGATAAACAAAGCCTCGAAGAATGTCCCAAGCATGAAAACCTGCTTTACCTTCCCATGCCCCTTCGCCACAGCTCTCCCAGCCTCCTGTGTAAGCCTGGGGAATGATGTCTTTGGTATTTCTTGCTTCAAGGCTGCTGTTTATTTCAGCTGCAGTTAACGCGTGCTAAACTGGCTGGCAGGAGGAATAAATGTTGCTATGACAGTTCGGGTGGAGACTTGGAAAAGGCATTTCAAGTTGCAAAACAAGTGTAAAAACCATCAAGAAAAAAGCAAGCAAAATGCAAATCCAGAGCCAATGGGCTCTGAAGGCCACCAGATTTTGACTAGGTCTGTAACATTCACAGCTGTGTATTTGCTCCATAGCAGGGCAGTGAGAGCAGAAAGAATTGAGCTTGGGATAAGCTGGGCTTTGCAGTGGGATCTCGAAAGCTCCCTGCGGCAGGCTGAATATTCAGGGCTGCTGCATGGTTATGAAGCTCTGCCCCTGGTCTTCTTGTAGTGATCGCTGGACTTTGGTGCTTGTAACAGTAACTTTCTTTTCCAGCTGTAAACCTTGAATGGGCAGACTCAGTTTGAAGCATGGATTCAAATATGTTTCCTTTGGAGGAAGGAGGGAAGAGTGAGATGGTGCTGACCTGGGGTTCTGGCTCTGGGAGCTGTTTGTTGGCTGTTTGGCTCGCGTGGTGCCTGCTCCGTGGGTTTCACGTATTGCGGTCTCTCCTGCCATAAGCTCTGGTGAGAAAGAACTACAGCTGAAGCAGCGCAATAATGTGCAGGATGTTGTGTTTCTCAGGTGCTGGAGCAAGATGTGGTTCTCCAGTCTATTGACCGTGCCATTGAGGCTGTGCACAACGCGGCAATGAAGAATGGGGGAAAGTACAACCTGGAGCAGAGAGATGTCCTCCAGTAAGTATGACGGGCATCAGGGAAAGATGGTGGATGGAGGGTGGTCAGTGTGTGATGCTTGTGTCTTTTCTATTCTTGGGGGTCAAGTTGAATGTCGTTGGCTTGAGTCCCTGTGCTGCAAAATGCTGATGCACTCAGAGAGCTTCCCAGTGTTTGAGCTGGTAGCTGATGCTGCTCCTCCTGTCAGCTGTGTCCAGCAAAGCGGTGCTTTGGTCTCTCTCCTCTATCCCTGTGCATGTAAAGAGAAAACTCTCAGCTGCACTGTAGGCTTGGAGGAGAAATCCAAAACCTTTCCGGATGCATTTTCTCCCCTCTACCAGCCAGGAATTGTAGAGGTTGTTGGCATGTGGCACAAGGTCCTTAATAAGTTCTCAAATAATTGCTTGTGAGGAGAATTTTTGTTTTTCTCTGACACCTCACACTGTGCTGAGGCATGCCGGTTTAATCTCAGTTGAACAGCTATTCTAAAGTGCAGGCAATTTCTGAAGCTTGCAATGCAATATGTGACTCTCCCCCAAGGAAGAGGCACTTTTCTCCAGTGAACTGATGAATAAATCATGGGCTTTTGCAAAGCCTCCTTCCTTCCTCCCCCAGAAGTGCTTCCTTAGTTGTTAATGAAACTGGAGTTGGTGTTCAGAGTAATGTAACCCATTCTGGTATATATAGCCCAAATGCAATAAATCATTTAAAGAATATCATTTAAATGTTGCAGCACTGTTGCTCTCTTCCTTTAGCTTTGTTGTTCCTGATGTCGTCATTCCGTTTCAGAAAGCTGATCCATCACCGGAAGGAGACTGTGTCCCGGAAAGGTCACTCTCCCACCCCACAGGGGATGGTTATGACGCAGTCCTCAAGCGATCACCATCTGGACGTGGCACGGCAGCCCAACGGGGTGTGCCGGACAGGATATGAGCGACATCACAGTCTTCCAAACACTGAGTTCGAGGAGGAGGATGAAGGTCTCTATCAGGTAACAGTGGCTGGACACTTTCTGGGTTCCTCCTTTGGTGGTATGACATTGCTTGTCCTGTTCAATAAAGTGCCTTTGCAGCTGAAGTCACAAATCAAGTGTTTGTGCTGCTTACCTGGAATTACTGCAATGTAAATTGATGCAGTCTCTATTTAAGAAGTCTGGAACAGTCCCTCTGCCATTTACACTTGTGATGCTTTTTGGGGTCCTCGAGGGTCCATGGTTTTATGGTGACATGCGAGATCCACTCTATATTGTGTGACTTTCTTCTAAAAGGGTTGCAAGATCGCTGGAGAATACTTTGGAAAAACAGTTTTGACGTGAGCAACAGAACTCCCTCCGAGTACTCAGCACTGCTTTGTTTCCCCAATGTTAAATCTGCACAACAAGATCTTTGGTCCTTAAGCATTTTATCTGCTGTGGCTGCCTATTTTTACTACTCAAAACATAAAAAACTCAAAGATCCTGCTTTGTCTGAATGTTGTTTGTCATGATGAATTAAAGGTAAATCGCAGGAAATATGATTTAGAGCAGATTTTTTTTATCTTGGCGGCACACAGTTCCAAGGTTACTGTGCGGCGCCAGCGAGGCTTCAAAGTAGCAGCCCAGGACGGATGCAGCAGTTGTTGGGGATGAATTATGTGGCCGATTACACTGTGTAGGTATAGCTGGATGTTAGGGCTAAAGGCGCCAAGCAAGGATGAGCGCGGAGATTTTTTTTCTCCTACAGATGAACATGTGCACTGTAGTTTTTCTTCATCTATCTGGGATAAGTGTTTGGAGGAGTGTTTATAAGGTACTGATACACTGTCACTCTTAGCAGATGAGGCTTGTTTTACACTTGAAGAATCACAAGTCTGCAGAGATGAAAGGTGGCTCTGACTCATGCAGGACACAGCAATTCCTACAAACCACATTTTTCTCCTTGGTATTCATTTTCTTTTTTGGGCAGCCAAACCAGCTCCATTCTCAAGCCTGTGCATTATGGGCTAAGCGAATGGAGCACCTTACAGCCCATTCTGCATGCTGATTCCCTGTCTTTATCTCGTCTGTGGTTTGATTGCTTGCCAAAAAGGAGCAAGACAGATTCCTTCGCTGACAAAGAACTGTTTCTGTCTGGGTGGCACTGAGGGTGCAGATGAAGGGCTTCCAGCCTTGCCCTGTGCTGAAAAGGTTCCTTGAGATTTTAACAGCTCAGCTGAGGGATTTCCTGTGTGCTTTGAAAATACGAAACAGAGGAAGCAGCATTGCTTTCTTCCACTGGTTATGCAGCTGCCTAAGAGGAAACCTATTGAAATCTAAACTTTCTCACTAACTCTGGAGAAGCAGAGGTCTTGGGATGTGCTTTTCACTGCTTGGGATTTTCGGGTGCGTTCAATGTTTGCATCTGAAAACTTAAGCAAAATTTGAGGTGCAAATTTCCTGTTGGTGGCTTTGTTCCCAGGGCTGAACTGGCTGAAGTACTTGGTGATGGCACCTGTGCTGAGCCTCTTTTCAGCTCCTCCATAGTTAGCATAAGTTGGGAAGCTGGAGCAGTTACATACCAGCTGCCAAGGGAGGAGGTTGGGCTCTTGGAGTATTTTGGTCATGTTCTGCTGCATTTGTGCATGCTCAGTGGGTTTGTGATGCTTGTCTCCAGAAGCCTTTGCTGCAGACCAGTATGTCTGGCTTGGCAGAGTTTGGCTAGAGGAGGTGGTGGGTGCAGGATTAGTGGTTTGGTTTTTTGTTTTGGTTTTTGTTTGTTTAAAAATTCCTACTATACTGGCATAATTCCCAGGAGTTAGAGTTGAAGGAGTGGTGGCGGTCTCTGCCTGCCTGGCTGGGAACAGGATGGGAGTGTTGTGATTGAGTCAGCTCTTGTCTCAAGCAGCACAGGGAGCAGAGCCTCTGCTAGCAGTCCCTGCAAAATGGAAAAGGAGAGGAAGCACACTGTAAAATCTGTGGATTTGGGGAAGTTCACAGCCCCCTTGTAGAGGCCTGGGGGAAGGGAGGCTTTTAACACAGGTATGTGTAGGTGCTTCTCTCTGGACCCTTGGTAAGGTCTCTCCTCTTCTCCCCTCTGGACAGGAGGAATCTGAGCTGCAAGGACTCCTGCACCATCATCTTCCCCACGGCAACTGAACAGAGGATGTTTTCTCCCCTTTCCTCCCCTACCCTTGGGGGTTTCGATGTTGTACATCCTCTATTCGGCCCCACGCAGCAGCTGGGACATGGGGCGGGGGGAGGGGATGGCCATCGGTTACCCCTCACAACTCCTGACCGTGTGGCAGCTCACAGCTCAGGCAGGCACCAGCATGGGGAAATTCATCTGATGCTTCACGTCTAAATGAGGCTGGCAGGACTCTGAGCTAACATTAGCTGTACATCTATTAATTTAAGCACTAGTCTGTAATAGCTGTGTTAAACTTGCATGGTAGATTTGGAAGGGCTAATGAAGCCATGGAAATACTCCAGAATGACCCAGCCCTAGCTGTCTCCAAATAATGGCATGCTGCTGCCCTAAGCTCTGAGCCTGCCTGTCTGCTAAATCCCACTGCTTCGGTAATCGTGGCTGTGCCGTGCCAAGCAGCTCCGACTCGTGCTGTTAGCTCCATCACTCTGCAGAGAGGGCTTTGCTTTTAGCACAGCTGAGCTTTCCAGATTTGGGACCAGCCTTCCAGCCACGCGATGCAGAGACCCCTCCTGATCTCTTTGGCCTCTCTCAGCTGTGCAGTCTCTTTTTGGCCTGACACAGATCATTTTTGAAGCTGTATGCAAGTATCGTATAGCATTTTACCCACAGAACAATGTAGGATGGATTGACAAGAGCAGAAGAGCTCAGGCTGGGAGTCTGCAGCAGTATCTTGTACTAATCCACCAGCTGAAGGGACTTATAAAGAAGCGACTTATGTGACATAGTAAAAGGTTGGATGTATTCGGTGTTGAGTGGGAGAAAGGGACTGAGAGATCCCCTTTTAAAAGTCTTTGTAAGCTGTGCAAACTGCTGTGTCTTCACTTGTGTCGTGGGCTCCAGACATGGGCTGTGAGCACTGTGTTGTCAGCTTGTGGCATCAAGTCTTGAACATTTGAGGTGGCTCCTGAAGGTGTCTTATTTCCAGGAATATCTTTGCTCCCATTTCAGAGGAAATTTCTGCCCTTCCTGGATCCAGGGAAGAAAAGTATATTTTTCATTCTCCTTGTTCTGAGCTATTTAAAATAGAGACCTTTCAGGGGCCTGTCTCAGTTTTTCACTGTGGGGACCGGCAGTGCTCTGTGTCCTGTGCAGCGTTATAGGGCTGTTCAGCACTGAGAGATCACAGGAAAAACTTCTCTTCCAGGGCTAAAGAAACCTGGGAAATTGGCACCGTGTGGTGGTCTGGATGTCACTATGGCAGGTAGATTCCATCTGGCTTCAACCTGGGCTACCTGAGACACTCAGGCCATCACCTCTTTTCCCTTCCCGTGCTGCCCTGGGCGGTTCTGCTGCAGGCAGTGATTGCAATATCCCATAAAAACAGAGATGCGTTTCAGGCAGCAGGCTCTGAACTGCAGAAGTCCTAAGAGACCCCTAAGAGTCTGCTGGCCCTGAGCCGCTGGGATGTGAGGATTTGAGTATTGATGCAATGTGCTCCCACCTAGCTTGGCCGCTGTGTTCAGTGGCATCCTACTGATCAGAGGTTAACCCTGAGGTTACATTGCACTGGTGTAATTCTGGGTGAAAGCAATGTTGGTGATCATGGATCTGACAGGAAAAGACGAGCGCAGGAATCTGAGTCTGTAGCTCATACACTGCTGGCTCGGCGTTCCTAGTGGAGGAGGCTTACAGGAGAGGTCCCAGATGTTGAGAGTTAATGCAACTCCCTGGCAAAAGCTTTTCCCAGCGGGTCTTGCTATAGGTAGTGTAGGATTGCACAGAGGGTCTAGCCCTATTTTTTTTCCTCCCTCCCTGCATGAGCAGAAATAGCTCTGAAAGCATGGAAAAGGCATTTACATGTCTCCAGTCCTTGGCTTTGTCTTTCTGCAAGGGTATTTGTAGCTGATGTAATGGATCTCTCCAGAAGAGTGTCTAAATACGCGCTCTGTTTGCAGCCTCTGTGGAGCTATTGAGAGTAATGTGGAGTCACAGTGAGCGTGTGGGATCGCATTTGGAATAAAGGAGGAGTAAATGCTTGACAGGTCTACACGACGTGTGCTGTGTGCTGCTGAACACAGCAATTAAACAAGGGCTGCTTTGCCTGTCACAGGGAGGGGATGAAGCAGGCTTGAGTCCTGCTTTGTTCTTCTAGGAAGCTGCCTATTAATATCTGTCCTCCTGAGAAAACTTCCCGGAATGATGAGAAGGATGTGAGGACAAATCTACACATGCATGCGAGAAAGAGGGTTTCATAACAGAGAATGTCTTTATCGTCAACCTCCTTTGATTGCTTTGAAATCTTTCCTTATAGATCCCACCACAGCCCCGGCGTGCTGCTCCTATCACCCCCCCGCCTCCAGAGAAACGCAAGAACACGCAGATTGCCGCTCCCGTTAAAAGTAAGGACAAACTGCTGTCTAGATCTCGGGCATGAAACGGACACTGTAACTTATATTGACACACAATATAAGTCATGGTGCCCAGATGCTTTTGCTTTGTGCTTGGAAGGGCATCCTTATATCTATCCTAAATTCCTGTAGGTTTTATATCCTTTTATATGTATATCTCTCCCTCCTAAATTTCTGTAGGTTTTAATGCTAATGATCATGAGCTAGTGGCCAGTGCTCATTCATGTCCTCTGATCCAGGAGGGTCTGGGCAGCCTGGCGCCTGTGGATGGATGCCAGCTACAGCATCTTCCTGGTCCTCCGGTGCCTGTGGCCCTGAGAAACGTGGTGGTCTCCTGGGAGCAAACTCTCTGCCTGCTCGTGTGGCTAATCTGGCCAGCGCAGAACGCTGGTGATTTAAGATCCTTGTGGGTGTTTTACTCGCAAAGACACCATGGCCATCTCCCAGTAAGGCAGAGGGAGTTTTCCCTGGCAGTGCAGTATGTGGTAGTTCACCAGGGGGAGCTCACTGGTAGCACTTTTAGGACAGGCTCAAGTCTGCTTTTGGCTCCCAGTCTGTCAGGTGCTTTCTTTGTACAGTGCTCAGATGAGATTTCCATAAAATCGGTGGCT
Organism: Fregata magnificens; assembly: GCA_013389945.1. Classification (NCBI taxonomy): domain Eukaryota; kingdom Metazoa; phylum Chordata; class Aves; order Suliformes; family Fregatidae; genus Fregata; species Fregata magnificens. The sequence goes on from WAAD01004826.1 coordinate 256,910, forward strand.
GGTGTCTGTAAGGAGCAGAAATAATACCAGGGGCGCAGCCGTGTATATGCTGTCCACAGGCAGGGGAGCTGCTGGTCGTGAACACTTCAGAGTGGAGCAGGACCATGGGGCCAAGGCAGGAGCTTCTCAATCTTCAGCGTGATTGGGCTGATAGAGGCAGTGGTCATGCTGCTGAGTTGCTGTCAGCTTTCCGAAGTGCTCTCCTGTGCTGTGACAGTCACGCCATTAGTGACACACGGTCCATCTCAAGCCCACTCTTGTGCCCTTATGAGGAGCAGGGCAGAGCTGTTGACTTGCAGGTAGTTAATTGAAACTTTGGGCCAGCATCAGCTTACTTAATAGTACTTAATGGTATTGAGCCATTTTCCACTGCAGTAGTGGGAATTCGCAAAGGTCAGTTTCCTTCAACGCCTTATCTTGATTTAATGAAGTGTGGTGGGAGCTATGATTTTGTGAATGCTGCTCTGTGAGGAGGAGGAGGAAAAAAGAGGGATGCTGAACCCCTGTGGGAGGGAAGGGCCCTGGTTTTCTGCCCAACTTGTGCTTCCCTTCGGATGGAGGGGTGAATGGACTAGTGTAGGGCTCCCAGGACCAATGAGGCAGGAGGGGTTGGAGTTGCCTGCAGAGGTGCAGCGAAGGCGTTTCACACGTCTGTCTCACTGGTCCTTCCTTTGGTGTGGGGGAAACTGCCTTCCCTGGGAGCTGGGCTCCCCGTCGGGTGCGCTCCTTCTCTTCCAGCACCAACATCAGCTGTTCTAGTGAAGCTCTAGATGAAGGTAGCTCAGTGTTTGCCCAAGTAACTGTTTTCATAGTCAGGGAAGGACTCAGATATGTTTCTGCCCCCTAGAAACGAATGGATAAGGTTAACCAAAAATATATATTAGACCAGGTTAAAGGAGAGAAAAATCTTAACATCTCTTTGTTTGTAGTGGATGTTTTTCCTTGGAAAGTGGTGCAGCTACCATGCTAGAGCTAGTAAAAACTAGAGGCAGAGGGAGAAATACAGTAGAGCAGATAACATGGAGGCTTGTGAAAGCGGTGGATGCTAGCAGGGCTGTGGGGCTCATGATCAAGTGTTGGAGAGTGCTGAAAGGGAGAGACTAGAGGTGGTGTCAGCCAAACGTTTCCTTCACCGTTGGTGCTAACCGTGGTGTGCAGTCAGTGAGGTTCGTGCAAGAGGGAGGCGTGGGCTGGTGTGTGAAGCCTTTGGTGTCTTGCAATTCTCAGGCACCATCATTCAAAAGTGAGGTCTTCGATCCTGAATGCAGAAAAAGGCCCTCACTAAGCCAGGGGGAAAAGACTTTTCTGTCCCTTAGTCCTCTCCCTCTCCCCACCCCCCCTTCCCCTGCATAAAACACTAAGCCCTTTGAAGGGTATTCATTTCAACAGAGTAGATTTTCCCCTTTCTAAAGAGGTGATTGTGCGGGAATGCTCCAGAGAGAACTGGTACAATTTTGCTTTGAGATAAGTGAGGCAGGAAGAGGAGTTAAACTGCTCTGGTCGCATGCACAATGAGCCTTTTAATGGACTGCGCTGTAGCAATTTGGTGTTTTTTCTTTTTTTCCTTTGATGCTGTTGCTAAGGCATTTTTAATTGTTTCCTTTCAGACACTATTGAAATTATCCCTGGGTCAGCTTCTAGCGCCTCCTCTATAAGCACGACATCCCTGGATACCTTGTACACCACTTCTTCTGCGTCAGAGGCTGCTCTCCCAACGGCCACGTCCAGTCCTGCCAACACCCCACCCCCTGTCCCAAGCCGGAGCGTCCACACCACAATAACACGTAATTTGGATGCCGGCTCTGCGGCCCACTCCCGCTACGGGACGTCCACAAAGGATGGGGCCAGCAAATCTCCCCAGACCAAGAGGGCTGCCCCAGCACCGCCGGCTGAAGGGGGGACCCAGAGGTCCCACACTGTGGATGGGGAGAAGACTTCTCAGGTGAAGAAAGCTGCCCCGGCCCCCCCTGCAAGCCTGGATGCCTTCAGCTCCCTGTGCCTGGAGGATAAGAAGGGAGCTGCAGTGGAGCCGGTGCCACCAGAACCCAGTGGTCTGGCGGCATCTGTGCCCAAGACGATAGGTGCCGAACTGATCGAGCTGGTGCGCAGGAACACCCACCTCAGCTACGAGCTGTCCCGCGTGGCCATCGGCGTGGTCATCGGCCACATCCAGACCTCCATTCCAGCAACCAGCAGCATCATGGAGCAGATTCTCATCTCCGTGGTGGAGAGTAAGGTAATGCATGCAGGGCTGGGCTGGGGGGCTGCTGCAAACCACCTCCTAGCATTGGGCAGACTGTGTTACGAGCTCAATGAGTTCTCCTAACATTTGGGATGAGAAGTGCAGTGAGATCCTAAAGGAAAGGGGAGAGCTGCTACATGGGGGTAAATGTCTAGCCAAGGGAACCAAGGGTTTAAACCAGGTCTGAGTACTGGGTAGCAGGAAAGTGGAAAACAGGTGAGTTTATACCCCAAGTGAGCTGCGGATGTATGGCATAACCTTGAGTTTGGAGTTGGGGGTGAGAGGTGAAACCAGCTGAGGGGGCCCTTGGTGCTGGGAATCACTGGTAGGCTGTGGTGGAGAGGTGGGTGTCTCAGATGAGACTGTGGTGTGGGGAGACGGTGATGAGATGGATGGCAGTGAATTGAACCACAGGAGCACATCAGCTGGGAGGTGACAGCCTTCCAGGTTCCAGGGACAGCACTGGTGACAAAGCAGCAGTGGGAATGGATGCAGCGGGACTTGAGGCATGCTGAGAAAGCTCTGATACGAGTTGTTGACCACTGATTGTGAAGGCTCATGGAGAACCATTGTGGCAGCATAGAATCAGAGAAAGAAATGAATAGTGACTTTTTAAAGAGGTATTTTCTGTTATGAATGTGACAAATAGAAGCTGAGGAAGATGGAGCCTTCGCAATAAGTGCTGCTTTATAGAAGCCTTTTATAAAATAATGCATTGTATAAACTTGTTTTCTTCTATGGTGCTGCATGTCCTTTGTGTAGATTCAGTATGCCTATGCATACTATAAATCTGCATGGATTCTTGTCTCTTTTGACGATGGAGCACCCAAAAGTTCTATATGTCTGGCCTGGTCTTTCATCAAAGTGACAAAAACTAGCTTTCCATAGATGCGAACCTCTCTATTATTCTCTAACACATGCTTCAGCCCTGCTTTTTTAAAAAGAACCACAGAAGAGTAGTTTTTCAGCCACCGGAGGAAGAGCATTATCTTGAGCTTGTTCTAAATAAACCTTATGCCAAAACGATCCTATATTCCTCCTCCTTGCGCATCTGCAGCAGAGGAAGGGAAATAAAAGGATGCTTCTTGCAGCAGTCATTGAAATGGTGAAGTGCACCTGGGCAGCCCTCTGCTTTAGTTAGAGGGATAATAAATTTCAGCTTCCACTTGCTGAATACAGCCCCAAGGAGTACATTTCATATGAACATCTAAGATTGGAGTTCCATTGCTTATGGCAAGATTATAATGAACTGTTCAGAGGCATTTGAATATGGAAAACTAATGGCTTTCAAATTTTAGATCAAATTGTAATCTGGTTAACTGTTTGTGCTGAATGGAGGGTCCTATAAGCAATCATCAAGTCTCAGTTTGTGGCCATAACCCAATGGTTAATTGCTTCCTACTTCAATAACAATACCGTGTCAATGTGCGATCTAGATTCAGCAAAAATTAGCTGTTTCAAGCAAATGTTCTGGCTCTGACTTGCGCGCTAAGAAGTGCAGTTTTCTGTTATTTGGACCTTGGATGAGATTTGAATATTATTTTTGTCTTTAATACCTGTTCTCGGGATACAATAAGCTTAATTCCACAGAAGTCATTTAGTGCCAGGTTTCTGGAGAGGGGATTTGAAAAGTTCAATTTCATGGCCATTGCTGCAGACCAGTGTGAAAAAGATGGGAAGAAATTCTGATGCTGGTGCAGAGGCGAGTATGGATCTACCTGTAACTGATATGGTTTCTGTCATCTAGGGCATCCGCAGGACTTGAAAATGCCCGGTACAGTATGGAGACACAGAAGAAGGTCCTGTCCCATCTTGTAATACCTCATCATTACCTATCTTGAGCAGTACTGCTTTCAGAAGGAGAGCCTGGGTGGACTTGCACAGTGGTCAGGTGTAAACGTTGTGATTGTGGTGTGCATTTTTCCTGAATGTCCCATGCAGAAGATGTAGCTCTGCTGATATGCAGGTGCCTGGTCCCAGATGAGATTGTTCACCTGGTGTAGAAGACCAGCTCTAACAGTTAAAAGGGTAGTCATGTGTAGTTGTAGGGTGGCTGCACTGCCGTAGCTTCACTGGTGTAGTTTAATGCTACAAATTATTATCGTTGACTTTGTGTTGCTCATTATACCAAATCGTTCCACGATCTCAGGGGTTTCTGTATAGAATTGTTGCTGAGTTGTCAGTTCTAGGTCAAGGGCTTTTTTTTCTTTAATTTGTAACTTCTGAAATCCCTGTACACCCCAATCCATGCAAATACGTGGTCAGTTCTTCTTCTGCATATTTTTCAAGGTTTTTCTTCCACCCCCTAAAACAGAGCGAGAGATCAGCTTTGATTTAAAGCTTTGGTCTGCTCCTAGTAGATATCATACCTCCTTCAACCTTTTGTATCACGTTCTTTAATTAGTTATATCCTTTCTATTCCTATTCCAGTCTTAATTTAAAGTCCGATCACCAGTTTACAAAATCAATTCTAGAATCCATTACCTTGCTCCTATCCCTAGTGCCTTCTGAAGGTTGAATTGCGGTGGCGCTTCCCTTTTATTTACCTTGCCACTCCTCCAGCATGGAGTGTGCCCAGGCACGTTTTCAAGAGAACAAAAGACCCTTCTGCTGGGACAGCATCATGCTCCTGCTTTTAGAGAGGTAACAAGGCTACGCTGGGGGAACAGCAAAGACAAGGAGGGTGGTGAGGTGCTCACACTTCAGGAAGGATGCTTCAGAGGTACCATACTACTTGGGGAAGCCTGATCTGTAGGAGCAAATGTGCTGAGTTGGCTTCCCCATGTCAGGATTTGGCCTGGCCTTGGAACTGGCTCCTCTTCTTGTCGTTGAGCTGGTTACTGATGAGGGTCATGGCGACTGGGCAAGATGCACAAAGGGAAGTGAAACCTCTTTTCAAAGGCATTGCTGCAGTGACCATCTGAACTAGAGCTGGCTTTCATGGGAACTCGTTTGAAATTTGGACGTAACTGAAGATAATATAGATGCTGCCTGGTTTTCAAGCATCTAGAGAATCACTTGGATTAGTATGTATTGGTGATATGTGATTGCCTTCAGCTCTGCTGAATTATCTCCCATCTGAGAGGAGGGGGTAGCACTGAAAATGTCTTGTCTAGGGAGGTCGATTTGAGGATTTATTAAACTGAGTGTGAGGCAAGAAAAATTGCCTAATACACAAGCTAGCTACACCTTGAGAGGGAGCGCTTAGAAATCACTTATCTGCTTTTTACTAAATTAGCATTGCTGTGTTCCACTTGTGACTCAGACCCATCTCTGGTTGCCTTAAATTTAAGCTTGAAAACTGCTGACAAAGGTCTAATTCAGTTTGGTTTTATAGATCAGCCCAGGCTGTTGGGTGGGATCGAGTGGTTCTTGGATGTGTCAGAGATGGATGAACAAGTTAGGAAGTTGATGTGGGAGGTGACGTATTTCTGGAGGGGGTTTCCCTTGCAGTGCTGGGCTGTGACCTGCTCCCAGCTGCCTATCACCAGCACCTGGTGGCTGCCTGTTGTCACCAACGAGCCCTGAAAAACTTCATGGCTTACATGGCCAAGCTCCCTCTGCTTCCCCTGAATCCACAGGGGCTGCCTCGCATGCAGTTCCTATTCATTCATTGATTCCGCTTTGCATAAAGGACAATTGCTTTTAGCAAGACACAAATGCTGCTCTGGGGCTTGGCTTTTCTGTGTGGGAGCTTTGTCCCTCTGCTCACCTGGGACAATGGGAAGGTCAGCAGGGTGAGTGCTTTCAAGGCTGACTCCTTTGACTGGGTTGTTAGCGTGCCTACATAAGTCTCCTCCTTAGTGAACTATTGTAAGAAATGTGAATGTGGAGGCGGGAGGAATGCATTAGTGCTTAGGCAAGTCCTTTGCTCATTAATTGCTTGAGGAACCTTTATGAAGGTCTGTGCTGGAGTCTTCATGCGCAGCCATCTCAGTGCAGCTGTAGATGGGCCACGCTGATGCAGAGAGCGCCGCTGCCGAGTACATCTACGGAGCAAACATGCGTTGGGCTGCGGATGGCTGGGACACCTGGAAAGAGAAGGCTGCAAAGACCTTACTGAAGCATAGCTAACATGGTGGTTGAAAGCTGAGTGCTCCTCTCTCCTCATGACGCCCCACAGGTCTGTGCATGGCAGGCATTGCCTCCCTACAGAGCTGACCTGCCCCATGATGTGGCTGTGTCCCTGGGGTGCCCAGCTGGCAGCAGACCTGCTGCTGCGGAAGGAGTATGTGTGAAAGGCCTGCCCTGGGGAGCTTGGCTCAGCTGAAGTAAGGCATCTCTCTTGCACCATGTTTAGTCTGGTTTAGCAGCTGCCAAGGTGCTTGGCAGTCTGTGTGTGTTGAGCGCAGCATTAGCCACTTGGTTTTTACAGGTGGTGCTGTAGTGGGAACAGTTTGCTGCCCCAGAGGAGGGAGGAATTCCCCCTGAAATGTGTATAAAAACCTGCTGTATGGTTTACCCAAGGTGGATATGGGCTCATCTGGAGGGAGACTGCTGGTAGGTGTGCATACCCATGGCACTGGAGATCCGCCACGCTTGCTGGTGTGGTGATGGGGAGGGAGGCATGGGAAGGGGGCGAAGAAGAAATGGGAGGAAGAGTTTGGCAAGACGGCAGCTGGGTTTGCATGGCAGACATGACCATCTCTGAGCAGTGTTGGTGCAATGAGGTTTCCAAGATGTTCTCGGGCTCCGCAGGAGGAACAAAATCCCTGCAGCAGTTTGTTCTGCTGGGCTGGGGGGAGGGAACTATTTGAAGCAGCAAGATAACGCAAAGTGGCATTGTTAGAAATACTGAAACATCCTCCTGCTTATGGGCTTTCTGGCAAATTCCTGGAAACGATCATATGATGAGGCTTCAGGCTGAAGTAGCTGCCAAGATGTTTAATAAGCAGAGACCTGACCCCGGTCATGGGAGGGCTGAGAATGGTGCTGAGAGTGCATTGAGACAGTGCACGGTGTAGTTACACCAGTCGGATTGAACAGCTTGTTAATGGATTGATCTCATCCAAGTCCATTAGGAGCTTGATGCTTGGTGGAGTCGTAAGGCTGCAGATGAAGGATTGGAGGAAGCAGATTAGTGATAAGAGGCTGAATAGAGTGATCATTAAAACAAGTACTCGTTAAAATGCTCATCCAAAAAGACGTCCCAGCAGTGGACTGAGGTAGGACCAGCCCTGCACTGCTCTGGTCAGGAGGATGTGAGTAAGGTACCTAAGTGGAGAACCCTCTCCCAACCAGCTGGGACGTGTGAGGACAGGCAGGCGATGCTGCAGTGTTGTCGGTCCTCCTAAAGAGAGGAGGAGATGGTGAGACCAAGTGAGTCTCTTCACTAATGTGATAAATTACCATTCAGTGGGAGATTCTCCTGCATTTGTGCTCAGTTCCTGAAGGCTGCCATCCTTTCTTACAGCTGGTTACCTGGTTTTCTGCTTGGCCACTGACAGCTTCCCAAAATTTTCAGAGCGTACAGAGGCTTGTGTGAAACCAGCACGCTCCTTCCTTCGTTACCTGCCTGACAAAGATTATGTAATGAGTAGCAATGACAAGAATACTGTTTTATTACATAGTTGAAGCACTGAATTGAAGTCCTAATTAGTTCACACCCCAAACACCCCAAAGCAAATTACTAATAATTCTGTCTCTAATAAAGCAGATGAGACGTTACTGTTAAACCTGCAGTGGCTTTCCCAGAAAGGGCTGGAGGGTTGAAGATGTGCAGGGAGGCTGATGCTCCTGCACTTGGCAGCCTCGCATGCTGGTGTTGTGGGTGTGCGACTGTGTTGCATTGTCACTGGCACAAAACGTGGGCTTGTGTCTCCATACAAAATTGTTCTGCTCTGCTTGTAATGTGAAGGTCTGCTTACAGGCTTGCTGCCCCTAGCCACACAGCCGGCTGGTTGGAAGTCCAGGACAGAACTGAGTCTTCTCTAGGATTTCAGGAGGAAAAGACGCTGTGCAGTAGCAGGGTGTCCTGACTGGTAACGGTAAAGGCCTTTTCACACCGAATGATCGTGACCTGTCACTGCATGCTGCAAGACAGCTTCATCCAAAAACTGTTAAGGGCTTGGTCTCAGTGAGTGGGTTTTCCCTGTTTGGATTTCTCAGCTCCGTTCTCTTCCACCTTGCTGATCTCCTTCTGCTTGTTGCCACTGCTGCCAAACCCTTGTGTATATAATTTAAGTTTTTCTGCAAATTAATCCTTGCCTTTCTTAATGGTGCCTGGGCTCATCACCTGTAATCAGCCTGGTTCCATGTGCTGGTCCCCCCTCTTGCCCTGATCTCAGGAAACCAGGTAGTTCATGTGATATACTTAGGTCCTAGAGGGTTATCCTAAATCACAGACCACAGCAGCTGTTGGGGCGGGTTAACTGCTGCCTGACTACTCCCCTCTCTTTCTTGAAGGAGAGGAAAAGTGTGGGAAAGACAACTGAAGAGTGAAGCCTTCATGGCGAGGATTACATATGAGGTGGAAGTGGTGGGGATGCAGATACTGCACATACTCCTTTCTCAAATTGCTGTCAAGATTTGCTGAGTTAGTCTGCATCGTAGCTGCAAGCTTCGGAGCTGCTGTAAACAGTGGTTGTGCTCTGCTGTTTGGAAGAAAGCAGAACCAAAGCAGCCCAAGATAAATTGGTTCCCATCCTTGCTGCAAAAGATGGCAGACCTAGTATTAAGCAGCTGACATGTAGAGTACCATGCAAGCATTTGCTTCCAAGTCAAGCATTAAAGGAAGATCTGTCCCTTTCAGGCTGGAGGGAGAGGGCAGTGAAGGGAACTTCTCCTTCCTCGAGGCAGTTGTGCAGCATGGTGGTTTTGTGTCCCGGTGATGTCTAATTACTGAAGGTCATGATTGACATTGTTTTCTTCAAGATAAGGTGTACTGAGATAATTAGCCCTAGAGGAGCCTTAACGAAGAGAGGGAAGACACAATTCTCTGAAACAAGGGAGGGAGGAAGGACACAAGCCTCCCAAACAACCGATATGTACATACTGGTAAGCTTCCAAAACAATTAGTATGTGTCTATGAGGGTACATACCAGTCCAGTAAATCAGCACATGACTTGAACTGGTGCTCTGAGGTTGAACTATCTCATTATAATACGAAAACAACACCACCTGACTAGAAGAAGCCCCCTACTCAAATAAGGCCCTTACTCTCTGGGCATGCATAATAAATTTAAGAAGCGCTGTACCTTTAAGTTGAAGTGAGAGAAAAACTAACCAATGACTGACTGGGAGGTGTGAATATTAAAACTATTAACATATTTAACTGTATNCGATATGTACATACTGGTAAGCTTCCAAAACAATTAGTATGTGTCTATGAGGGTACATACCAGTCCAGTAAATCAGCACATGACTTGAACTGGTGCTCTGAGGTTGAACTATCTCATTATAATACGAAAACAACACCACCTGACTAGAAGAAGCCCCCTACTCAAATAAGGCCCTTACTCTCTGGGCATGCATAATAAATTTAAGAAGCGCTGTACCTTTAAGTTGAAGTGAGAGAAAAACTAACCAATGACTGACTGGGAGGTGTGAATATTAAAACTATTAACATATTTAACTGTATAAATATCTGCTGCGATTTTAACCGGGTGTGCTAGCTTTGTGGAGTTACCACCTAGCAGCACCCATTTTTGTACAAACATGGAACAAACAAATATCTTGGCTCTGTGTGTAAGATTGGCTTATTGCACACCGAGGGAAAGAACCCTGGTTTTGGGGGCAACACAGGGACACGTTGTTTTACTGGGGGTGAGCCTGGAGCGATGCTCAGCCGCTGCCTGGCAGTGATCCTGGCCCATGCCGGGCCGGTTTGGTTTTCCCCATTCTCAGGATGATTTTCAGTCTCTACAGCGTGTCCTCTGAAGGGCTTCTAAACACCTGCCTGATGCCTGCACCCAGAAGGAAACCAGTGTTTTACTTGTTTTGTGGGGAGGTAATAGAGTACGTTTGGGTTCACTGAGGTTGGGTTGCCCCATGCTCTTGGCGCACTGGACTGCTTCTGTGAAAGATGTGGTGTGTTTGGCTGCCCTGTGGGAAGGGTGAATGAGGGTTTAGCTGGCACTGAGTGTAGTTCTCTGGCCAAGTATTTTGGGTTTTCCTTTCCTTTGGGTGTGTTGCAACATGCAGAGGGCTGTGGTCATCCGACTTGGCTTCTTGCCTTAAGTTCCTCTCTTATAGAAAATGGGCATTCCCCTTACCGCAGTGTTTGCCCTCCCCAGAGGAGGCAGGCAGCTGGTGGTGGTCTGCAAACACCCTCTGGTTTGCTGCAAAGGGAAGTGGGGAAGTTTGTGGTGTGCATGTCTGCTAAGAGGTTACAATTATGTGATATAGGAGGGTCTCAGGTACAAATTCCCACGGCTTCAGGAACGTTAGTTTGCCTGGATCAGCCTTAGGTTACTAAAAGCAGTAAGAAAAAAGGTGTGTAGCTTTGAGTGAGGTTTCTTGGGTTCTTCAACATCCTCAAGACAGCTGATGCTCCAGCAGGATGGTGGCAGCTTGGATTTAAAGACTTTCTGACCATGCCCCAGTTCTGGCACCTATTTTGATTCATTCACTGCATTAGCTGTGCAAGGAAAGGAGGCGGGTAGAGGCCCCAAAAGTATGAGAGCTGAAATAACATGTGTCTTAAACTTGCTGTCTTTTTGCTGCCAGCTCTTGACTGAATGAGGTCAACTGCCAGTCCCGAGACAAAGGAAGCGGGCACCCAAACAACAGCTAGCTGTCAGGACCCCACTAACCAGTGGTTTTGCTATCGTGCAGAATCTGAGTGCAGGGCTGCCCTCGGGACAGATCTGCCACGATGAGCAGCGGCTGGAGGTCATCTTCGCGGATCTGGCCAGGCACAAGGATGATGCTCAGCAGCGCAGCTGGGCGCTCTACGAGGACGAGAATGTCATCTGCTGCTACCTGGAGGAGCTGCTTCGCATCCTGGTGAGTAAATTTCTCTCTTTATAGGCAGAGCAGACAGTCCCAATGACGTTCCTTTTTTCTGACCTCCTTCACCCCTGTGTTGCCGTCGGATCTGCTATTTCGGAGAGCATAGGTTTCTTGTACATCCCTTACCGTTGGTGTGAAGCCCTGCCCTCCTGTGTGGGGTCTGCAGTGCTCTTGAACTGCCTTCCGCTCCACCTTACAAAGCTGTTCTGAAAAGAGTTGTAGAACTGTTCTTCATGGTAGCTGTGGTATTTACCTATCACAGGAGAATATAAACCCTCACCTCCAAAACTAAAAACTGTCGTCCTGCAGCAAACCTAGAAGTTTGCTGTGAGTGTTGTTGCACTCCTAGGCCCATATAAAATGTTTTCCATTTAAAACATCCTCTGTGGCTGGGAAGTACCTGCGGGGTGAGGCCTATTAAATGCAAAGAAAACTCTCTGGTTGTCTTGCAAGTAAGCTTCAAAGCTATTTTTGTGAGCAAGTATAAAGTATCTCACCACATCTGTGCATATAGGAGAGGTACATCTGCATAGTGAGCAGCAGTGGAAAATACTGTCCCAGTGCTGCCACTAGCACAAACAATCCCACAGGTGTACAGGGAGTGTGATGGTATGGGAGCTGCCACTCAGCACAGTGACATGGTCTGTGTTACAAGTGCTGATGTGGGGTTTGCTCTGGCACCTGTTTCATGTTCCTCTCCAGCTCTGACCTAAGCAGAACAGATATTTTTTTGCGTAATAAATGCCAGTGCCTTTGTCACTCAACGTATGGCCTGCCGCCTCGCTGTGGGCCTGCAGGGCAAGGCAGAGGGGGATTTTGTGCAACCATTTCTTCATAGTTTAGGGGTGGGAGACAATATTTCTCAGGGTGGGAACGGTGCTGGAGCTGCCGTGTGCAACTGCATGATGCATTCATCAAACTGCTGCTCAGGTCATGGGTTTTTTAGATGTTTTCAGCCCAAGACATGCCGTATGGCAGAGATGTTTCTCAAGAATTCACTTTGATGCAGAATCTGCAGGGTGGCAGTTCTTGAGCTGTCTTTGTGCTCTGCCTTCAGTTTCTTTGTGAGATGGTTGGGCTGGGGCTACTGAGATCTGAAAGCAGCCGGCCTCCCTTGAGGTCCCTGCAGCAGGCACCTTGCTGCGTTGATATGCCACCGGGCTGACCTGTTCATTCCTGCTTCCAGACAGATGCAGACCCAGAAGTTTGCAAGAAAATGTGCAAGAAGAATGAGTTTGAATCTGTCCTGTCCCTTGTGGCGTATTATCAGATGGTAAGGTGGCAGAATGCATCAAATGTCTCTTTTTGAGGTTTCTGTGAAGATGTAAAAGAGCAGGGTTGCTATGATGAATATATGTAAGATGTTCCCGCTGGATAGGGCAGTTCTGCGAATTAGATGGAGTTGCAGTACATCCCTTTTGCATGCTGGCTAATGTCAGTGCTATGCATGCAAGCTGTATGGAAGAGCAGAGGATGCTATAGATTTCAGAGCGGTAGCTGGTGCTGTGAAGGGTAAAGCTTGCGGCTTTTATTAGCTCCATTGAGGGACAGAATCGGCATCGCTAACGTCTAGAGGAAGGATTTCCGAGGATGCCTTGGGAAAGCTGACAGGCTGTGACTGCTTCTCTTTTAATTGATGCACTCCTGTGCATTAGTAAATAGCTTTGCTTAGGAAAGTAGGTTGTGAGTAGAAGCCCTGGGACTGAGGAAGGAAATCAGTATTCAGAAGAAATGGAAGTTTTGCCTTCAGTGCCTATGCAGTGTTGCTTTGCCCCTCTCCTTCCTGGAACTTGCTGTTGTAGGACTCTGCAGGGGTTGGAAACTTGTCCCCATCTTGTCCCTAAGTCCCCAGCTACAACACATCAAGCCTTGTGGCATTTCCCTTTTATCTGGCACTTATGTGTCTGAACCAGAGCTCAGCATTGGGGTGCTGTAGCATATCTGAGAGCAGTGGGAAGGCAGGCTTAATGGAGCCTGCTGGCTTTCACTGTCTGCTCTTCTCTGACCAGCATTTCAAGGAAGCCTGGCCAGGTAGAGAGCAGTTGAGTCTCCTGTCCTGGCCGGTCGTGCCCAGTGCCAGGGCTTGGCTCACTCCTGCCCTCTGAACCCTGGGGCTGTTGGCTGAGGCTGGAGTGTGAAGGTTACCCCAGCACCAGAGCTCCTGCATGGGAGCTGCAGGTTGAGCATCGTCTTTGCTGGAATCCCTACATGTCCCAAAACTTTCTGGTTATACCCTCTGCTCCAAGCACAAACCCAACAGCTTCACAGTGGAGGAGCTGCTCCCATCCTGTTCCTTAATCATCACATGGTGAAGAGAGTTTGCAAATATTGTGTTGTCAGGAAACAACCTTCAGAGCAGTGTTTGCAAAACCTCGTTGTGTTCAGAGAATCCTGGCTACCCAGCAAATTAAATCTCTGTTTGCTGGGGATGGGTATAGGTTGTTGATTTGTATCATATTAAGTGGGGCATTTCAGATCTGAGCTTTGGCTGCCGCCTGCCATCTGACCGCATGTGCTAACAGCCTGTAGCCAGCCCAGTTGTGAAGTTATCGTAAAAGGACTCCTACGCTGTTGTTAAAAGCTAGTAGAGCTTCTGGGTTCACTGTCATCCTGGGAGGGTCTGTAGCTTCCCAACAGCAGGAACTTCTAGCCAGTTGTGTCTCTGCCTTAGAGCAATCCCTCATCTGGGACATCATTTGGTCTAATAAATTGTTTTTGCAGGAACACAGGGTGCCGTTACGGCTGCTGCTGTTGAAGTGCTTTGGAGCCATGTGCAACTTGGATGCTGCAGTCATCTCAACGCTTGTAAACTCTGTGCTGCCAATGGAGCTGGCCCGGGACATGCAGACACACACACAAGGTGAGCCAGAGCTGCTGTACCTAGGTCCCCAGGGGCGTGTGTAGATGATTTACAGCAGCACCGGAGGCCCCTCACTGCCTGACTGCTCTATGTGCCCAGTGCTCTGGGGACAAGGGTGTCTGTTTTTAAAGTTATAAGGTTATTACAGCTGTAAGTGGAGAATGCACAGGAGGGGATATTTCAGTCCAGTGATGCAAGGCCCTCTAGCTCTTGAATGTGCCATTGGTGACCTGCATCACTTCTTGTAGATGTATTAAAGCACATTTTGAGCATTCCAGTTTGTTTCATTAAGTTGACAGGAGACACCTGCAGATCTAAAGATCTCTGCAGCCTCTTATAGGCAGTTTACTAGATCTTTGCAGTGCTTGTTGCTGGTGAATGAGATGTGTGCTGGTTAAAGGAAAGGACCTTCTCTCCTCCACTGTACCAAGGGAGATGGTAGTGCTGTTAACAAAGCTTCAGTCCTGGTCCTCTGCAGGATAGTGCCACAGCCCTGCTTTCCCCAGCTCTTTGCTTTCCATGCCCAGGCTTCTACTTCATGCTCCTGCTGCCTTTTGTTAGGATGACCTGTCCCTGCTATTAACAGGAATGTCCTTCCTGCTCTTTGAGCTCCATGTGCTCAAAAGCTTGGTGGTGGTAGTGTGGTCAGATTTTGTTAGCGTTGTCCCCCAGAGCTCATGCTTAGGCCAGTGTCCTTTATCTCCCAGCAGCCAGGAGCAGATCCTGAGGAAGAACTTAAGAACAGGGTGAACATGTAGTAACATTCCCCTGACATTGCCTTCCAGCCGCCCATGCGTGCCTGGCCCTGGGCAGTCACAGCTTGGCTTCCCATTTTGAAGTCAGCCTGTAGGCCACCAGCGCTGGCAGTGGCATATGCTACACTTTCCCTTAAAGGGATATTGAAAATCCATTGTTTTGTGCTAATCATAGCCAACAATTAAAATAGCTGTGGAGTGACCATGTGGATCAAATCCCAATGTTTGGAGCCCCATATTTGGAGCCTTGCTGCCCTGATTTCAGTCTGTAGCCTGTTGGCTTGCTGTGAGTGTCATGGAGCTGTGGAGAAGCTTAATTTGGTGATGAGATTGTGTAGGGATTAACGAGTCTGTGCAGAACAGGGACTGTCACATCCGTTTCACTTGAGCCAAGTAAGTGTCCAAGATGACAACCTTGGATGTGCATAATAGATGTCCCTGTCTGCAACATCCCACCACAGACTGTGCCAACCCGACTGTGTGGTGGACAGGACTAAGGGGGCTAATCTGGTGTCTGGAAAGGGGCGTGAGAGGTGAAAATCAAGCCTGCTGCAGAAGGCTTTGCACTTGTCTTTGCTTAGATGCTTTGAAGTGCGGGCATTTCAAAGGTGGGGAGTGCCTGAAAAATAATGTTTCAGCTCAGGGCAGGGCAAAGCACTGGTGGTGTGGAGAGGGACTGAGGTCATTACGCCTGCGTTGGCTATGCTTTCTCTTTGTGCTATCGCTGCTTATCAGTTCCATGCAGTGAACTTATGCTGTTGGTGTTTCACTAGGCTATGCATGAGAAGCCTCTTCCCTAGGCTGAGGTTTTACTGCCCAAGAAGCAAATAATACTTGGTTATGGGACTATGACTGTGCTTCTGTGACGTTACTCCTGATTTTGTGCTGCCAAAAATAAACTTTATCGTGCATCCATCACTAATTCATAAAGATTGTTTTCTGGTGAGTGTTTTCTGCACCATGCTCGAACAGGCTTCAGTCTCCTGCTCCGTTCCCCAAGCTGCCTTTGTGCAGGCAGGGCGGGCTGGTCCTGAGCTTTCGCAGAGCCCCTTGTCACTTCCTGCCTGTTGCAGCGTTGCTGTCCAGGGCATTTTCCCAGGGGCTGCATTGTCCCAGATAGCACAGCTAACTCAGCCTCTTGCCTGTGGCAGGGCATCGAGCTCTGACTTAGGTGACTTCAGCACACCTTTACTGATGTCCATGTAGCGCTTCTGGCTGAAGCAGGCCTATCTCCTAGCAACTGTTAGGTGTGCTTTGGGGACCTAAAAAGCATTGCAGTGGAAGTGGATGAAAAGTGGCTCTGCTACATCCTCTGCACTGCCAACCCGCAGCTCTGCAGCGTCCCTTCTCTCCCTTGCTTCGTCTCAAGGTGAAGGGTTTTTCCCTCCTTGCTGTAATATATAGGCAGTGCAGTTGAAGGGTGAAAAGCTGCTCTTCCTTTGCTGACAGATTGCTTTTGGTTACAGGAGCCTCCCAAATCCATGTCCTGATCCTGTGCTGCCTTCCTTGTGCTAAGCTTATGGCAGGCGCTTGCGCAAATGTCGTCTGTGCAGCATCCAGTCCCCTTGGCCTTTGCAGTGGGGCTGCAGAGAAGTAACCATCCTTGACCCAAACATGTTTGTCCTTCAGAGGTGTTTTACAGCATTAGTAGTTCCCTCCTGCCATTCTGGAGCATTACTGCTCCATGTTGTGCCAACAAATGGCAAGCAGTACCTTGAGTGAAAACACAACCTTGAATCCTAGAGTGACTTGAGCTTATTTTAGTACTAGAAACTGGGGAATAGCAGCTGATCCATGACATAGCATGGAATAGCTAATCTCTTCTGCGGACGGCAGGGGCCAGAGCAATCAGTGCCAGCACTAAACAACTGGGGAGTGTAGAACTGGCTGCAGCAGCTCTGTGGGGTCCCTCCTGGCTTGTTACTGAAGAGCAGCCGAGGTGGAAGCTCTGTGCATGGATCCTCGGCACCTTTGATGAGAAGGCGCTTTACCCTGGGGCTGATGTAGGCATGTTGGCTGCTGGCCAGTTCTTCTGCCAGATGCTTGGGTCTTATTGCTTCTGGACAGCCACTTCCCTCTGCTGTGGCTGGCCTGCACATCTATCAGTGTTAGAAGAGCTTATAATAAGCCACAGCAAGGCAGAATTAGCCAGAACAATTCCAGAGAAAACAGACGGGGATAATCCACTCCATAATCATGACTTTCTCCCTTGTTGCAGCTCAGTGTACATGCAAGTCAGCTGTCAGGCTCTTTTTACTTGAGTTGTGGACAGTTGTGTCTGTTCCCAGTGCCCAAATTTTGCACTGCTGTGTTTAGAGGTTGGAAGCAAGGTCTTTGAAGGTGTCTGCGAAATACCTTTCATACATAATAGCAGCTTTCTTACTGTACCTCAGCAGGCTTCAGAAGTGCAGGCTGGTGAGCAAACAGCCGCATCTTTCCTGCCCTTCACAGCCACTTGAGTGATGCGTATCAGTCTGTCGTCAGCAGAGTCCCTCTGCTTCAGGAGAGTTGTATTAATGCTATTTACTTTCTTGCAGCCGCTGGTGCTGCTCTGGAAGGAAAAAAGGCTGTGCTTTGACTGGCAATTACTCTGTTCTTCAGCATGGTGAGTCTTGGATGAGTCTGGCTGCAGCCAGGACACTCCAAAAACTTGTAGAGTCTGTGCTGAGCGAGGGCACCAGCTTAATCCAGATTTTCCCCAAGTTCAACTTTCTGACTGGTTTTAGCATCCTTTGATTTGGCATCCTTAGGCAAATCCGACAAGATTTGCCACCTAGTAGTGAAGTCTGCTGTCAGCCGAGATGAATGGACATCGGTTCATGGCAGATGGGCCAAGGATGTGTAAAACTACCCTCGCCCATCCCATGTCTAATTAATCTCTTCCTCCATATTTGCTACAACCACATGTTTCTCACTGGCTTCTGGTTCTCAGACCATTATTTCATTGCTCCTGATGTGATGAGAGAAAATGTTCACAAAAGCCTTACTAGGAACAGCAGGTCCCTATGTCTACCCACTGCAGTATCCTGCCTCTGATACCCAACTCCTGAAGCTGTGGAGGAAAGAATGAAATCGTTTGTCAGATTCTTTTTCTGTTACAGTGAGCTTTGGCAACACTGACACCTTATAGCTGAGAGCTTCTTATATAAATATGAATTATATTTAAGTCATTGAATATCCTTACTCTTTGTTTACTAAGAGTAAACAGCAGTTTCCAGCTTTCCTTTGCTGCCACATGGTCTAGAGTGCTGTCCTACAAACTCTTAATCTTGTTAATGCTGTAGTATCTCTGGTTAAGCCCCAAATGATCTATTTTTACTCAAAGTATTTGCTGTTTGAAAACTCATGCCTCTTTTGGAGTTCTGACAAAGTCTGCACGTTCTTTGTTTATAGAGTCTTTGCTTGCAGAACTGACTTTCCAGCGGCACAAGGCTGGAATGATTCTCTAGCATTTTTACCCCTATGCTAACAGTAAATCTGAGAGCTGCCAAGTGTTGCAAGTCCTTTGGCCAAGTCCAGGAGTATCCGATGACAGTGAAGGCATCAGCCTGTGCAGTAAAACCAAACTGCAGGGTGCAGGTGCATAGAGATGGATCGATTTGTGCATAGAGAAGTGAAATGTCTTAAAAGGTTGGAGGGGGAACTGGAACCAGCCTGTTTCGTCCAGGGAAGCAGTACTGTTGGGAGAAGCCTCATACATGGAAGGGACTTTCTCCTCTAATGAAAAGTAGTTTTGGTCAGTTTTTTATAAATACACCTTCAGTTTTCTTGTAACAAGTGCCCCCAGGCTCTTTCCAGCAGATGTAGCTGAACTTTATTTAGCCAGTATGTGTGGTAACCTACTTTATAAAAATAATACTCCTTTTCCTATTGTCTTCGGACTTGCTGAACTAGACGGAGGCTACATTTTATTATGACATAGATCCTATTCCATGACTTTTTGGTTTTTTCTTCTGCAAATATCTACTGAGGTGTATCCATTAATTAAAATTCAGGAAGGGCACTGGCTGTGGTTCTGTGGAGTATTCACGTGTAGCTGCTGCCAGCAAAAATTGTGTTGGACTAGCAGGCTGTGGGACATATTAATGCTGGAGACATGTGTGGCCTGGGAGGTGGGCAGATGCACAGCCCAAGTCATGAGCAGTGATCTGGTCTCCCCAGAGACCTCTTATACCTCCAGGCAGAGCTGAGGCAGTGAAAGTAGAGCAGTGCGGAGACGGTAACAAGCAGCATCACTGTCCGGGGGTGGTGTTGGTTGGAACAGGCGGTATTTCAAGGGGGCCAGATGGATGCTTTTTCTGGGTTCAGTAATTACATAACTATGGGATGTGTCCTGGGACTGTGCAGGGGAGGCTTTTAATTATTCAGATCGAGTTTGCCCAGATCCTCAAGTGGAGGGGAAAAAAATCAAGAATTCTTGTTGTGATTATTTTTAAATTGCTTTGGAAATGCATGGCACAGAAGGCGTGTGGTGTGCTTAAACAGGGGAAGAAACACCCTTATAGCTCAGTAAATAGAGGAATGAGGAGCAGTCTAATCAGTGTTAAATGTCTGTATTAAATGTGTGACTTCCCAGCTGCAGCTGGGGAACAGTGTTTTGCATCCTCAGAAGAACTAATGGTAGGACCTTTATCTCGCAGATCATCAAAAGATGTGCTACTCTGCACTGGTGCTGGCAATGATGTTCTCCATGGGGGAGCCCCTGCCATATCATCACTATGGTAAGAGCAGCTTATGCTTATGGCTTGGTAGGACAGCAGACATGATGGTGGGACATCTGGGGCATGCTGGGAGGCACAGGGAAGGGACCTTTCCTGGTGGCCAAGGTGGGGACAACTAGGGGAAAGCCCAGCAGGAGTAGGGCAAGAGAAGGGTCTGCTCTTTATCAATAGAGCCTGGCTGCTGAAACACTGGGCTGAGATGCCAGATTTCCAGAGAGCAGCACAAATCTGAGTTAGAGCAGTGGAGGACTGATGCCATGCTGCAGAAAAGGTGGATTTGCCCATCACTGTGACTGAGTGGCACTTTGTTTTACCTCTGCCCTGCATGAAAGCATGCACCTCGTACTTGCCTCAAAGATGTCTGCTGATGAGGCTGAGAGCCCAGATCACTCCATGAATGCCCACTAAAGCTGTCAGCTGCATAACGTGGCCTCTTCCTGGTCTCGCTTCTAACAGGATGGTGGAGCCCTGTGTATTTCAAGCTCTTAGGGAAGGCGGAGATGATTAAGGGTATTGCAGTCAATAGGGAAGTGCAAACATGCCAGACCTGCCTGTTTTATCCTTTGTCCTTTCTTTCCAACCTTCAGCCAGAAAGCACTGCCTGCCTGCTTCTTCCCCTGGCCATGTTGTGTCCCCTGTGTTTGGGAAATTCTGGGGTCAGTTTTCCTAAAAATGCAGTAGAGATTTGTTATAAGCATCTCCTCAGCAGCTTTACCTTAACACCCTGGTAAACACATGCAAGACTTAAGCCGGTGCAGTAGAGCCTGTAGAATGAGCCTCCACACCTCCTGCTTTTCTCTCCTTATGTAACCCTGGCAATTATTTCCTGCAGGTGGACTTACTTGCATGAGCTCCTGAGCTTTCCTAATAGCTAAATTGAAAAATGGGTTATTACTAATGATCTGGATTATTACTTTTTTTTTAAATAGATGGATTAAACCAGTGGTCAAGAATACAAATCTCTTCCTACCTGAAGCCTTCATTGGCAGCAGTGGTGCTAGAACAACAGCTAGAGCAGGATTTGGTGTTTTATTTACTCCAAAAAAAAAAAAAAAAAATTCCGGGGGGACCAACTTTCAGTGTTCCCCTGCACTGTGGATAGTTCTCTGAGCCACTTGTCTCTCACACAAAGACACTTCAGTGGTCTGTTTAGTCCACTTGCAGGGTTGTTAGTTCCCTGGAGGCTGACACTGGCACTCCACTAATGGTTTTTAAGCATAAAAGCACAGAGAAGTGGCTTGTGTGGTCCCTTCTTGCTCAGTTTATTTTCACTGTGCTATAAATGCCCCTCTTTCTCCTTGTGCAGAACATCTCAACTCTCAGTTTGTGCAGTTCCTGCTGGATGTGATTGAGGATGGGCTGCCCTCGGACACCACCGACCAGCTGCCTGACTTATTTGTCAACGTTCTTCTGGCCTTCAATCTCCACATTCCAGGTTGGTTTGGCGCTGCTCTGCCTTGGCAGGATTTCAGTGGTCTTGGAGCAGTGAGGATGTGAAGAATGGGGAGGGAGAATCTCACTGGAACTTCATGGTGCTGTGGTAACCTCTCCAGCTCCCGTAGCCTCTAGCAATACACTGTGTTTAAATATTCTGCAAAACCCTGGAGGAAAAAACAGTCTGAGAGCCTATGTCCAGCCAACTGACACTCTGGGGCGCAGCAGCTCTGTGAAGCCCAGCGGATTTCTCTCTACTTCCACACTGCCTGGATCAAAGCAGTTGCCGGGCTGCACTTGCAGAACATGAGTGGGGTTAACTCATAGGCACAGCTGATTTGAGAGAGAAAGTGCTTCAGTGGACATTTCTCAGTACCAATCTGGAAAGAAAGTCCCCTGCCTTCTGTAGGTCTTGACAAACCTTCTGCTTACCCAGCTGCAGCTCTTGAAGCTCATTCAGTGCCCATGTGTTGGGGCCAAGCTCTTCGAAGTTGCCCTGAGCTGCGCTCTCTCCTGAGTGCTCTTGTTCTCTGTCCTCCCTCCCCTGCTGAGCTCCATGAGAACAGACAACACGTCTGGTCCCTGGAGAAGGGCATTTGCCCTCTCGCTACCTGCGAGTTTTGAAGCCTGTTGTTGGAAAATTGGAGAGTAGTTCCAGGTCCCACTAAGAGAGACCACTCCTTAACCCAAAATTTCCTGTTGCTCCAATTGTCTTTAGTTAATTACTTCCTCTTGTTCTGCTTCATGGCTTTATCCTTGGCTTCATGAAGAGAGGGGAGGATAAAGCAGCAAGGACGTGTCCAGTAGTTTACCTGTTACTTTGAGTTGCGCTTCATTAAAATTTATGTGAAAGTTTCTAATTTAATGTGAAAGTTGATTGCACAGAGACTGAAGTATGGTCTCTGCTGTTACCCCTTCTCACAGTTACCCATATACTTCCTGGCTGCAGTAATTAGGCAATAATGCATGACAGGCAGGGTGTTTCTGGGGAATTATTGCCCACCTGGGGTGTAGCTGAGAGCAGTGACTTGTTCTCCGATGCTAAGAACATGTTAAAGGATGTTCAGGTTGCTTATTAGTGGATTGAATTTTTATTCCTCTGTCTGCAAGATTCATCTATCTTACAGTTTAGTGATGCAACGCTAGTTCAAAAACCCTCCTAAAAATGTATTGATGCTTTTCAATGTGAAGGATCCTAAAGCACTTCGCAGCCTGTGAAATATTACAGGATTGCCAACCCTATGCCATAGAAATAGCCACACTGTGCTGTTTGGATGTTTCTGAGCGTGCATACTCACACACATGCATAAAGTCTGCTAGGATGAACATATTTTAATTACAAGAAATCACCCCCAAAGCAGCTAGGGGATATTTCCTAGAAGTCTTCAGCACCTCCCCTTGCACAGCCCTGTGCCGAGTCCTGGGAAGAACTTTTCCCTTCTGGCATACTCCTGGGACCTGGCCATCCCTTCTTATGAGAAGGTAATAAATTGCAGCAGGGCACTGCCGATATGCAGTACGAAGATACTAGAAGATGGAGCTATTGGCTTCAGAGGGTTGTGAGCAGAGGTAATGTTCCACACCATAAAGCTTTTGCAGGGTATTTCACAGTGTTTGGCTGGCTGGACTGGATACCGCATGTTAATCAGGTGCACATAGAAAGCACAAAGTCCCAAGTGTTTCATGCATTGTTTCCAGATTTATTTCACCTTCCCTCTCTCTGCCCACACACTCTATGGGGCTGAAACTTTTCATAGCCCTGATGGAGTGTGGTTCCCCAAAACTCCCCAGAACACTGATGCGAAATAGGAGCCCTCTGCTATTTTTTTTTTATTACCGTGGTCTTTGGGAAACAAAGGGATGTTCTGAACAGGTTTCTTCCTTAGTTCCAGAACACAGTGTGATCATGACTACAATAAGCAAGCACTCTAATGTCAAGACTTTCACAGAAAAGCTGCTGCTGCTGCTGAACAGGGGAGGTGAGTGTTTGTGGCACTACTGCGTACCTGGCAGGGGGTGCAGCTAATGGTGACTCAGGGAATTAAGGGGTGGGATGTGTCAGGGATGCAGGTAGCTGAGGAGCTGTCGGCTCAGGTAGGACGTGCTGCTTCTTGGTGAGTTTGTGAGGGTAACAGGCTGCATTGCTGAGGATGGAGCTGCACAAAGAATAAAGTAATGGTGGTGGCATCCAGGAAGAGAGAAGGGGCCTCTGGGTTGGCATTTCCATGCAAACTGGTCCCCTTGTACTTCTGGGTCAGATCAGCCCCATCTTGTGGCGTGGCCAGCTGCAATGTAGGCAAGCTCTTGTCTGGGAGGAAAGCTGGTCCTGGGCCACTTCTGTCCTTGGACATACAGGGCTCTATGAGCACTGGCACACAAACCTCAGCCTGTGCTGGCGATCATCTGCCCTGGGAGACACATCCGGAGGGAGAGCTTGCCTTCCGAAATGCTGCTTAGAGTGGAACTTCCCATTTCAGAATTGCCAGCAGAGGGTTAGCTTTGTGTCTGCTCCAGGTATAGAGTGAAATCCACTGTACGTGTAGAGCTTTTGCAAAGCAGATTTCTAGAAAGCTGGAGATCTCCACAGGAAGAGCGGTGCCAGGTATTTCTGCCTGTGCTGCATGCCACTACTGTGCTTTCTAATACCTTCTGGAGCACAGGGGCTTTGCTGCCTGAGATTCATTTTGTTGATTTGCTGGTAAATAACTCATTCTGTGATGCTTGCAGCTCATCTTACTCTGGCTTTAGTTCTCTTTGGGGTTGCAAATCACTGTCTCCACACTATATCAGCTTGAGGGCAGCTGGCATCTCAGTGCTTTTCTGTCTGGCCTCCTCCCAAAGCCTTTGTTTAGCCCTTTCCCTGCCAGATTCCCTGCAGGGATCACCTTACTGCAAGGGGCTGGGGGAAGAAAGAGGGGGGGCACAACCTAATGAAGATGCTTCCCTTTTGCCCGCCTTGCTGACAACTGCTGGGGTGGGGGGAGGCTGCAGTGTCCCAGGGCCCCTCTTGGGGTCTGCAGGGACATATTTTGGAAGAGAACAGGATGTGATGGCTCACTTAAACTTGGAGATGTTTCCTTTCTTGCTTCCAGGACAGTACTAGTCTGGTCTCTGTGGTGAAAGCGCGTTTCTGGTACAGGCTCTGGTGGGCTTTTCAGAGGGGTCATTGGACCATACTTAGTAAACCAGGGACAAAATGAGTGGTAGCTATTGAGCAAAAAGGGTAGGTACTGAGAGACGATGTGCTAATGAGCTCTCACCTGGGATGGGAGGTGAAACATAAACAATGATTAATGCTAATGCTAATGAGTTTGGTCTCTGCTTGGTACCCTGCAGAGCTGCCATCCTGATTACGCAGCTTTGTGCATGTCACTAAGGTCTGCTGGCACAAAAGCTAGCCACAAGCAGGGAGCAGCTGGCCAAGGCCATGGGCAGCCTCCTTTCCAAAGCCTGTAGGGTCTAATGAAGGGATGTGCACTGAAGATGGAGGTGAGCAACAGAGAGCATGTGGCTTAGCACAGTCTCTCTGCCTCCCCCAGATGATCCAGTTTGTATCTTCAAGCATCAGCCTCAGCCGCCACACTCAGTGCTGAAGTTTCTGCAGGACATCTTTGCCAGCAAGGATACGGCCAGCATCTTCTACCACACGGACATGATGGTCCTGATAGACATCCTGGTGCGGCAGATTGCTGATCTCTCCCCAGGAGATAAGGTACTCACAGTAACCCATAGGCACTGGGGAAGGGAGCACAGTCCCAAAGCAACGGTGTTTCTCCTGGCCCTCCGTGGGGCCTGCTAGTGCAGGCAAGAGTGGAGTCCTGGGGTGGGCTTGAGACTTCTGGGTGCTCAAATCAACCTTGGGGGCTGAAGAGGGAGGGGGCATTTATCCTGCCTGGCACACAGCAATAGAAAGGCATGTTTGAAGAAAGATCTGCTAGGCTTCTGGTGGTCTGCACCCTTCTGTTGAGGGACCTTTGGGAACAGGGACCCTCTGTGAGTAATAGAAGTAGGAGGGATCTCTCTGTTTTGGTATTGCAAGAGGCAGGGGGTGTGTGCATGTTTGAGAGGGAGTGAAGAGCAGCCCTGGGTTGCTGTGGGAAAAGCAGAGTTTTCCATTGCTACTAACGAGCCTTGAGAAAAAGCAGGTGCCTCTGGAGTTGCTCTCTGGCTGGTGGTGCAGCAGCAGCTGTTCCTGTGCTCATGCTGTAATGGAGGCTGGCATGCTTGTTTATCTCACTTTAAATCTTTCATTGTGCTCCGTGTTTTGTCTCCCCTCCCACTTGGCAGCTGAGGATGGAGTATCTATCTCTGATGCACGCCATCATCCGCTCCACGCCCTATCTGCAGCACCAGCACCGCCTCTCTGACCTGCAGGGCATCTTGCAGCGCATCCTGGGGGAGGAGGAGGAGGGCCAGCAGTGCCAGATGGACAAACTGATCATCTTGGAGATTTATAAGGAGTTCCCAGAAATCTCTCCCGGTACCAGCTAACCGCCCCTTGGCTTGGACTGGAGTTTGAACCACTTGGATCGACAATGGCTCTTGTTGACGCTTTCTCCCCATTCCCTTCCAGTACAGCTCATACCTTATATCCCGCCATGCGAGGCCTAAGGTTGGGACAGCGTTCACTGGCCCTTCAGAGACGCCAGCAGCAGAAAGGGCAGGGGGTGCCCCCAGGGCCTGGTGCTCAGGGGGAGTCAGAGCAGGGTGGGCGCTGGTGTGTGGTTTGCCTGCAAGACTCGGGTGGGAGGTATTTAGGCAACTGGTGTTAGCGGGAAGGGCAGAGAGCTTGCCAGGGACTTAGCGGGTGTGGGGGGGTGTTTAGCTGTGCTGGTGTCCCGAGGTCCCGAAGCGAAAGGCCTTTGCCTTAGAGTATCACTTCTTTTCCATGTGCATCTCTCTCCCCGCAGTGACCAAGTGGAGTCTGCTGATGCTTGGAAGAAGCTTTCGTAACATCTGTTTTGTTTTCTGCTGCTAGTGCTAATGTGCTGCAGCCCTGCCAAGGGGAGGTAGCTCGCTCGCTGTCTAATGCCTTGTCTAGTGAGCCTTTCACTCCCTCCTGGCCCTCAGCTTTGCCTCTGGGTAGCAGCCCGCCTAGAATCGTAGAGGTCTTATCCCAACAGCTGCTTTTTTCAATCTGCTTTCTATAGTGACGTTTAAATCTGAATTTCTTGCACACTGTGGCAGCCTAGAAGTAATGACCTTGCGGGTGGTAATGCCCTTAGGAAGCCTTTGGCCTGGACACAGCACAAAGATGTGTCCTGCCAAACAAAAGCTGCTGCTTGCCACCTCTCTCGCAGTGTTGCCCCGGGGCCCCGAGCCGAGGGGCTGCGCGTGGGCAGGCACGCTCTGTTTGTGAAGCGTGTGGATTTCTTGCCTTGAGCTTCATAGTAGCTCTGCCTCGCTGCCCTCCCTCTCCCTGTGGCAGCGCTTGGAGGCAGTGTGAACCTGGTGTCCAGTAGCTGTTTGTGACTATGCACGAGTGTGGGGAACCCTTATTTATATTTCCTTTAGGTTTCTAGCAAATGGGATTAACCTGTTTCTCTGTTACAGATAGTCACACACACTAACGTGGGTCTCTTAAATATTCTTGTGCGCAGTCTGGTCACTCCCTGTCATCAGCTCTTCCTTTGCAGTATCCAGTGTAGGAGCTGTTGCAAAGTGGAACTGGAAATACTGGGCACTGTGGTTGTTTTTTTGGGTTTTTTGGGGGGTTTTTTTTGTTTGTTTGTTTGTTTGTTTGTTTTTTAGCTTGAGGCTATGACATGAGCTCTGCTCTGCAGGCCTGGACCCTGGGCACTGGGGCAGTGATGCTCAGGAATGGAGGGGGTTGGCCTGGCAGCCAAAGGGGATGAGGACCCCCTGAAGTCAGCCTGGGAACACCCAAAGCTTAATAGCCACCCTTGTAGAGAAACTTATTTTTCCCCTGTAAAAATGTATGAATGTCAAAAGGGATCCTGTATTTTCTTAAACAATTAAGTGTAACATGCAGAGGAATAAAAATGTCTTAAACTGGACTTCTGTGAACATAGCCCTGCCTGCCCCATCCTGTTGTGGGGGGACCGAAGGGGTGGGAGCGGCTTGGGTGCCTGCTGCCCACGAAGGCAAAGCACTGGGTGCTGACCCTCAAATGGGATCAACGCAGCAGTTTTCCCACACTCAGCTTAATGCGTTGAGTTTTCCTATCACATTGGTGGCAGACAAGGAGTGGTGGAGGGCAGCAGCCCCTGCAAGGGGCACAGCCATCACCCCCTGGGCCTGCCCAACATCGCTGCTCCAGATTAAGGGTTTGGCAGAGCTGGGCTCAGCAGTTTGCTTCCCACAAGGCACGCACAGCCTCAGCTGGCTCCCAGCAGAGCTGCCGAGGCAGCAAGCCCCACGGCAAGGGTTTAACGGTCTGTATCGAGTGCTAATGAATCACACTTTGGCTGTGGATGTCTGTTTCCAAACCTCAGCCCTGCTTGTGCTGCTTTGGGGGTTGGCTTGGATGGTGGGGGTGCGTGTGGTGGGGAGGCAGCGGGCAGTGGGACCAAGTCAGCAGCAGGGAAGTTGGTCTCTGCTCCTGGCTGTGTGCTGGGGGGCAGCCAGCCGGGTGGTGGGCTACAGCCCTGGCCAAGAGTGGGGGTGTAAATGCCAGGCACAGGCTGTGCTCTCCCCAACATGGGGGCTGCATCAAGCACAGCTGCCTGCAGAAATGGGGCCAGGGCTCTGTCCCAGCTCCTGCCTCTTTGGCCAATGTCTCTCAGGGGGCTTGGCTTCTGGCATTGCAGTGTGTCAAGCTGCACACCTGGGGGGGGAATCACGCTACATGAGAGCTGCCAGCACTCACGGGTGCCAGCCCTGTGGTGGCTCTCCTGTGCCCCCTTGCTCTGTGCAGCATATGGTTACGCATCCCCCTGAGCCAGCCTTGGCTTGCCTCTGGGTGCTGCTTGGGCTTGTTTTCAGCTTGTGCCCCACTGCAGTGGTGGGATGTTCCTGTGGCACTTGCCCTCAGTGATGCAGCCCAGGCTTCACTGTGCCAGGCTGGGGCAAGAGGGCAGGACCTGTGGCTCTGCTAGCCAGGAGCACAACCTGGGCAAAGCCTTTCATGACAGCACCCTGCCTGCCACAGGGGGATGGCAGAGCTCTGGCTGGGCTGAGCCTGAACAGGCAGAGCTGGCGGCTCCCTTCAGCATCCCTGAGCCATTGCTGTCCCTGGGAGTTGCTCACCCCATGTCCCAGCTACACAGTGAGTGTCACCCCATCTGCACCACCACCGTGCTGTCACCGCAGCCAGAGCTGGAAGAGCTGGGGGGCAGCCTGCAGTGGGGAGTCCCGGGGGAGAACTGCACCCGCGGCCCAGAACGGCCTTCACACATCGCAGGGAATCAAATCGCAGTGTGTAAACTCATTATCCCCAAGGCTGCTCAGTGGTTCCTGCTCTGCGCATGGGTGACAGGCACAGATAAGACGCGTGCATTGCCGTTGGCCGTAATAGGCCTCTAATAGAGCGGTATCTCCCGTATCAGTGTTTTTATTGCATTGCAGCAGTGAGGGGTGTTGGGGGGCTGGTGCGGGGGGAGTGATGTGATGCCTGTGACCTGCACCTCTGCTTTATTGTCTGGAATGATTCAATTACAACTATTTTGTGGCAGTAATACCCTGATGATTTTTCTCTTCCTCCTCTGAGCTGTCAGCTGGGTAATTAAAACAAATAAACTTGAAAGCCTTCATAATTTTTTAAAAGCATCACCTCTCTCCTGATTGGGTTTCTTGACGGCAAATCCACAGTTTGAGGAGGTGCGATGTATAATCCAGGCAGGGGCTCATGCAAAGCCGGTACGTTCATGTGGGTGCTGCTCTGCCCTTTATTAGATGAGGTTTCTTTGGTGAGCTGTGCGCAGGGCTGGGGCTGCTCTGCTGGTTGACGTTAGCCTTACGGTGCCAGGAGGGCTTGGGTGGGTGCATGAGGGGCTGGAGGGGGAGAACATAAATCCCTGCAGGGCACGTCTGGCATGGCCACAGCCCCATCAGCGCAGTGCTGGACTGGCCAAGCCAGAGGTGTTCTGTGGTGGCTGAGGAGTTAATCATAGCAGATTATAGATGTTCAGGAATCCTGTGGAGTTTATAAATTAACATGCCAGCTTCTCCAGAGGCTTAGAAATCCACATCCACCAGGTGTCAGCCCTCAGCATTGTGTAAACACCATGGGAACTTCCCTCTGGCACATGCCAAGCTGCACATTAGGGCCCGCTTGGTATTTTCCATGGTGGTCCTGAGGTGTGTGCTCAGCCCAGGCACTGGGGCAAGGATGAGCCCTGACTGCTCTGCCCACCCTACCACTGCCCAGGTGGTGACCAGGCCTCAGCTCCTGCGCAGGTTACGGTGGTGGAAGGTGGCCAGGAAGATGGTGCAAGGTGGTTTGGGGACCCATCGGGTGCATTTGCACACCCTGCACTTGGACTCTGTGTTCGCCTAGTTTCCATGGGAGTGGGAGCTTGCTTGCAGTCAAACCCCAAATCAGCTGGCAGCATGCACTCTCCCCACCCCCTTGTTTACACTAACGATAATTGATAGGGTACCGTCTGTCACCATCAGTGGAACCAAAGCTGGGTGAGAGCCGGTGGTGGTGATGGTTGGTGGGGGAGCACAGGAACACCGGGCATTGGGCAGAGGCAAAGCGCTGGTAATGCCAGGATTCAGTGCTGTGGCAGCAGCATGTGGGATGCCACGGCCCCGTCCGCAGCTGGTGCAGAGGGCACCACCATAGCAGTGGCGGCTGGACCCCCTCAAGGTCCCCAGACCTGCTGTGCCCAGGGATCAACATGTCTCCTCTGACCTCCTCCTTGCTGTGCAGATGTCCTGCACTGTCCAAAGCAGCATTCGACTCCAAAGCAGCCACTCAAATTTCTGCCAAGGGACCGCGGGACCTTGCACAGCCTCTTTAGGTTTCCCGCAGGATGGGAGCATGTTCAGCTCCCCAGGAGTGTTGGAGAGTGCACGTGGCTCCTGCGGTGCTGGGAGTGAGGGCTGAGTGAGCGGAGGATCCCCATCTCCGGTGTGAATCTATCCGGCTGTTAACTTATGCATCTTTTTGGGAGCTATGTAGGGGCTGCACAAGGGGTGCCGGCAGTGCCCAGCCTGGCTGCAGTGTTGGCACAGGGGTCCCCCTGCTCCCCAGCCTACCCACCCTGAACCGCAGCCCCTCCAGCACAGCAGCACAGGGGGATCTTGCAGCCCCCTTGGAGGTGGGATGTGCATGGAGGTGCTGTGTCTCCTGTGTACTCCCCATCTTTCCCTACCCCATCCTAAATTCCCCCATCTCCCAAATTTACTCTATTTTCCTCCCCAACACAGCTCTTTCTTCCCTAGCACGCGCCCCAGCCACTGTGCCTCTGGCTCCCCTCTTCTTCAACAGAATGTGGGTGAGGATGTTTCCCCCGCCGTGGTGTACTGAACGCTAACAAGGACGTAAACCCCTGTTATTCCTAAGCCTATTACAAGCTTCAGTGGATTAGGCTGCAATATTAGTTGATTGAGATCAAACTAACAGCTAAGTTGCAAGGCTGATGCACTAATGAACCATGCGGATGCAAGGGCCCCAAACTAAATTTTCCTTGGAAAAACGGCTTTTTTCATGGATGCTGGAAGAAAAACCTGCAACTTTCTCCCCACCGTTGATGCCTCACCTGGTGGGCAGGGGCGGCTGAGGTCTGCATCGGGGCACAGGAGCAGGCCCGCTAAATCCCTACCACACGTTTGGGTGCCCGTGGGTGGCGGAGCTGAGCGGCAGGGGCTGTGACGCTGCTGCAGGTGCCCGGGCACCGCCTGGAAGAGCAACCACCCTGTGGCGCAGGGCAAGGGGAAGCCCTTTCTCATGCACGCAGTAAAAAAACCATCCGTAAAGACGCCGAACTTGGTGCCGCTTGCAGATGGACACAAGCGGGCAGAGGGAGCCGTCAGGGCTGCAAAGCATTGGCAGTGCCTCTTGCCAAAATGCTGGTGCTCTCCTACCATGCCCTTTCTGCTAGTGGCAGGGTGGCTAACCTCACAGTCTCTGGTTGGTGCCTTGGGAAAGCAGCCTGGCCCTGGGGACGCTAGCAGTGACACAAGGATGCTGCTGGCCACCTGGTGCGCTAGTGCTGCCACAGCAGGGGTGTCGGTGGGTGTAAGCGGAGGTGTGTGCTGAGGACTGGCATCCAGAGGCTGTGGGACCCCCGCCTGAGGCACGGACGAGTGTCCCCACAGCACTGGGTAGGACTAGGGGCTGGCTGGAATGCAGCCCCTCATCACATCCCAGCGGTCGAGCACCAGCCTGCGCTATGGTGTGCCAGGGTGAGGAGAGGCTGGGCTGTACCACCGGCAGCCATCACCAGAGCTGGCACCACTGGGCTCTGTGAGCCTGGAGGGGCGGCCGTGGAGGGGGGTCGTGAGCTGGCTGGAGGAGGCGGGTTGTGCCAGCAGACAGCTTGCCTGCTGCCCCTCTGATGGGGACTGGCGTGCCCTGCCTGGCAGCGCCTGTGCCTCGCACAAGGGCTCGGCATGCTGGCCGTAAGGGCCAGCACACTCTGCACAATGGCTGGCACGTCTCGCGGGAGGGTGGGCACACCTCGCACCAGAGCAGGTGTGCCACACATGGTGGTGGCAACCCCACACAGTGCCTGGCACAGCTGACACGTCCCTCACACAAGGGGACACACCCCTCACATGGGGACAGGCTTTTCCCTCACATGAGGGGATGTGTCCCTCAGGCGGGGATGGGCAAGTTCCTCACACTAGGGGACACGTCCCTCACACGGGGACGGGTATGTCCCTCACATGGGGACAGGCTTGTCCCTCACACGAGGGGACACGTCCCTCACACGGGGACGGGTATGTCCCTCACATGGTGCCCGCTAACCCCTCTCGCCGAGGCTGCCCCTCCGCGCTGCGCGGAGAGCCCGGCCAGCGGCCCC
>WAAD01004826.1:289203-332443 GCA_013389945.1 Fregata magnificens
GGGGCCGGCGCGCAGCCCCCAACCGCCACCCGCTGTTCCCCCAGTACAACTACCAGGCGGAGGTGGCGGAGAACCAGCCGGCGGGGACGGCGGTGGTGGCGGTGGCGGCCCAGGACCCCGACGGGGGCGAGGCGGGGCGGCTGGGGTACTCCATGGATGCCCTGATGAACAGCCGCTCACGGGAGCTCTTCAGCATCGACCCGCGGGCCGGGCTCATCACCACCACGCAGGCCCTCGACCGCGAGAGCATGGAGCTGCACTACTTCCGCGTGACAGCCGCCGACCACGGGGCGCCCCGGCTCTCTGCCACCACCATGGTGGCCATCGCCGTGGCCGACCGCAATGACCACGACCCCGTCTTCGAGCAGGGCGAGTACCGGGAGACCATCCGGGAGAACGTGGAGGAGGGATACCCCATCCTGCAGCTGCGGGCCACCGACGTCGACTCCCCGCCCAACGCCAACATCCGCTACCGCTTCGTCAACGAGCGGGCCGCCCACGCTGTCTTCGAGATCGACCCCCGCTCTGGCCTTATCACCACCAGTGGGCCGGTGGACAGGGAGAAGATGGAGAGGTACTCCTTGGTGGTGGAGGCCAACGACCAGGGGAGGGAGCCGGGGCCCCGCTCCGCCACGGTCAAGGTCTACATCACGGTCCTTGACGAGAACGATAACACCCCTCAGTTCAGCGAGAAGCGCTACATCGTCCAGGTGAGGGAGGACATACGGCCCCACACCGAGATCCTGCACGTCACCGCCACAGACCTTGACAAGGACAACAATGCGCTGGTCCACTACAACATCATCAGCGGGAACAGCCGGGGCCAGTTCTCCATCGACAGCGTCACTGGGGAGATACAGGTGGTGGCCCCGTTGGATTTTGAGGTGGAGCGGGAGTACGCCCTGAGGATCCGGGCTCAGGACGCGGGGCGCCCTCCCCTCTCTAACAATACTGGCATGGCCAGCATCCAGGTGGTGGACATCAATGACCATGCCCCCATCTTTGTCAGCACCCCTTTCCAAATCTCCGTCCTGGAGAACGCTCCCCTCGGCCACTCTGTCATCCACATCCAGGCTGTGGACGCAGACTACGGCGAGAACTCGCGCCTGGAGTACAAACTGACGGGGGTCTCAGCTGACACACCCTTCGTGGTGAACAGTGCCACGGGGTGGATCACGGTCAGCGGGCCCCTGGATCGGGAGTCAGTCGAGCACTATTTTTTTGGGGTAGAGGCTCGGGACCATGGCTCTCCATCTTTATCCGCCTCCGCCAGTGTCACCATTACTGTCATGGATGTCAACGACAACCGTCCCGAGTTCACCCAGAAGGAGTACTTCATCCGCCTGAATGAGGATGCAGCTGTGGGGACCAGCGTCCTCAGCGTCACAGCAATTGACCGGGATGTGAACAGTGCCATCACCTACCAGATCACGGGAGGCAACACGCGGAACCGCTTCTCCATCAGCACGCAAGGTGGGACAGGGCTCATCACTCTGTCTCTGCCGCTGGACTACAAGCAGGAGAGGCGCTACGTGCTCACCGTGACGGCCTCTGACCGCACCCTGCGTGACAACTGCCATGTTCACATCAACATCACCGATGCCAACACGCACCGGCCTGTGTTCCAGAGTGCCCACTACTCTGTGAGCATCAATGAGGACCGGCCTGTGGGCAGCACCGTGGTGGTGATCAGTGCCACAGATGATGATGTGGGGGAAAATGCCCGCATCACATACTACCTAGAAGACAATGTCCCTCAGTTTCGCATTGATCCAGACTCCGGGGCCATCACTCTCCAGGCAGAACTGGACTATGAGGACCAGGTCACCTACACGTTGGCTATCACTGCCAAGGACAACGGGATCCCCCAGAAAGCAGATACCACCTACGTTGAAATCATGGTGAATGACGTTAATGACAATGCCCCGCAGTTCGTCAGTCCTCATTATCAGGGCATGATCTCTGAGGACGCACCTCCCTTCACCAGTGTGCTCCAGATCTCTGCCACTGACCGGGATGCCCACGCCAACGGGCGAGTGCAGTACACCTTCCAGAATGGGGAGGATGGGGATGGAGACTTCACCATAGAGCCCACCTCGGGGATCATTCGCACTGTTCGCAGGCTGGACCGTGAGAATGTTCCTGTCTACGAGCTGACTGCGTACGCTGTGGACAGGGGCATCCCTCCTCAGCGAACTCCTGTCCATATCCAGGTTACCATTCAGGATGTGAACGACAACGCGCCTGTCTTTCCTGCTGAAGAGTTTGAGGTCTTGGTAAAGGAGAACAGCATCGTAGGCTCTGTTGTGGCCCAAATCACAGCCGTCGACCCAGATGAGGGACCCAATGCCCAGATCATGTACCAAATCGTGGAAGGCAACATCCCCGAGATATTCCAGATGGACATCTTTTCTGGGGAGCTCACAGCCTTGATAGACCTGGATTATGAGACAAAACCTGAGTACGTGATTGTAGTGCAGGCCACCTCTGCCCCTCTGGTCAGCAGAGCCACGGTCCACATCAAACTGATTGACCAGAATGACAACAGCCCTGTTCTCAAGAACTTCCAGATCCTGTTCAATAACTACGTGTCCAATAAGTCCAACACCTTCCCCTCGGGGGTCATAGGGAAGGTCCCAGCTTATGACCCAGATGTGTCCGACCGCCTCTTCTACACCTTTGAGCGGGGAAACGAACTGCACTTGTTGATTGTAAATCAATCGAGCGGGGAGCTGAGGCTGAGCCGTAAGCTGGACAACAACCGTCCGCTTGTGGCCTCCATGCTGGTGACCGTCACAGGTAGGGTGTGAAAATCATTAAATCATTAAACCTTTAGTGCAGTACCTTTGGGGGGCTCTACGTGGTCCCCCTCGGGGAGCCCATTCTGCATCGGGGGGGCAGGTTGGGGACTGGCAACAAGATTTGGATTGGGAGTCCCTTCCAATCTGGGAATACTGGAGGGGCTGAGAAGGGTGGCAGTGGGGGCATGCTGCAGGGGGCAGAGGTGGTCTGCAAGAACAAAGCATCGTTACTCAGCTGTGAGGACTGCTTGTAGCTGCTAGCGAGATACCCTTGGAGGTGCTGTCACTAGTGAGGCTGTGATGTGCGCTGTAGGGTACTGGCCGGACAAGCAGCTGGTTCCCGGGGTGGCCAAGCTGCCGGCCCAGGGGCTGGCATGCCGCTTCGCTCCCAAGCCCGGGTGGCTCTTCTCCCCGCTGGGACCGAGCGCTTCCCCTGCTGTGCTCAGGAGGGAGGGATCGAACTCAGCATGGGGGGAGCCCTCTTAAAAATACCCATCTGCTGGAAGCAAACGGTTCAGTCCAGATTCTGGCTGTGGCACCTACCAACACCTGCACTTTCTGGTGTGGCTTCTAAAACCTGGTACCACCTTTCTGCAGCCAACTTAGCCTTGCAGGGGACAGCTGTGACAAACCTCAGAGCGCAGTGCTTAAAACTCTCGCATCGTGTGTGTCGCTGGAGTATCCAAATGCAGATGCTAGCGGTAGCTGCCTGGGTGGCTTTGGGGGGTGTTGAGCTCCCCTCCGGCCAAGCTGAGGGCAGGGCAAAGATGGACCTAGGGGCTTGTCTGTGAGTAAGCAGGGTTTGGACCTGGAGCTCCCCACTGCCTGAGCTTTGCCTTCATCATCAGCCTTTCTTTGCTCGTGGATGCGTGATCTGAAATGGAGGCATCCGTCCATCGCTGAACTGAGGAGCGGCTCTAGGGGAGGGAGGGCAAGAGCCCTCTTTGGAGGGGCCAAGTGCCAAATTACTAAGAGTGCCTGGGGAGCTGTACGTTAAATCATGATGCTCCCCTGACTCTCGGCTACCAGCTGACCTCCCTTTTCACCCTCTCCCTCTGTCTATCCGGTTTATTCAGCAAGGGGAGGATTTCTTTCAAAAGATGGAGTGAGGGCTTTAAGAGGAGACCTGTTCAAGGTAATCCTGCATGGCCAGCACCAGCCCATCGGTGGATTGGGGCTCTTTGGGGGTTAATTGTAACCGCAGGGCTGGCTGAGAGTGGGTGCAGGCGCACACATGCCCATTGCTGGAGACGAGGGGTGGTTTTGACCTTTCCAGCTTCTGCCCAAGTGTGTTTATGCAAGCCCTGCCTCTTCGCACACTTAACCCTGCACAAAGGCAGGAGACAATCACATCCCAAAATCCTGTGTCGTCGAGCTGCCTCGCAGCAAGGAGGCCCTTGCAATTAGAGTGTCGTCATCTTCCAGCGGGAAGGGAGACTGTGAGAGGTGCGCTCGCAAAGGAGGGGAGAAGATGGAAGGGGGAGAGCTGTACCGGGGAGGGAAGCAAGACACTGGAAAATGGGCCTTTTGTTGGCTTTGATATTAGCTATGGAGGTGGAGGTCTGGTTTGGTTTTTCCGTCTTTATTGTTCGAAGCCCCCCGCCCAGCTGGCAGCCCCATCAGCCCCATGCTGTCGCTGTGTGCAGGGGGAGGGTGGGCGGGTGGGTTTGCAGAGCTGGCGGCCAGGACATTCAGACCCAGCTGCATTGTTTGCCCGGGTGCAGCACCATGCTGGAGCACCTTCCTCCTGCAGAAAGGCAACAATAGCACCTAGGTGGGTGCCCTGAGGGTCAGCATCCAAGGAGGGAGCCGCTTCCCTGCCTGCCTGTGAACTTTATGGTCCCTTTGAGGGAGGCTGGATCCCCCTAAATCACAGGGCAAGGGGCCCTTCTGCCTGCCTGTGAGCTGTGTGTGTTCTCAGCTCAGCCCCTTGTAGGAGGCAGGGAAGACTTGGGCCATCGCAAACCAGTGCCTTTCCAGGGGGACTGACAGCCTCAAAACTGACCCCAGCTTTTCGCAGACATGTGGGCACCTATGGCTGCTAAAAATGGCTCTTGGCTGCTGAGGGTGCAAGACAGTGGAGTGGTAGGGCTGTGTCTGTGGCCAGCAGCACAGTGTGAGATCAGGGCATTATAGGAGACTGACGTTGTGTTGACTTTAAACCATTCCAGACTGTCTTTGCTGGGCCGGGCTGCTGGGCTGGTGGCAAGGGTGGAGGCTCAGCCACACTCAGTTGTGGCTGCTCCATTTCCCCTGTTCCCCTTGAGCTCTTTGTACACAGCTCCCCTCAGCCTGCAGCCCAGGAGCTTGCCCTGGTGAGGGGACCCATGTGTCCAGGATGTCTCAACTAAAATCCCAGCCTGGCAGGGAAGAGCCTCCCTAGAGCACATTTGTCCTGACTCCTATGTCTGAACACATCAGAGCCATCTTTTCAAGCTGGATAAGGGTCCCAGGGCTGCCCTGGCCTTTCACAACTTGGATGCCTCTCCTCTCTTGAGGAGCCTACTCTCAAGAGCTTCCTCCCCTGTTAGGTCCATCACAACTGGAGGTGCTGACCACAAAGTTAGGGTGGGAGACTTAAGGATTTCTGTTCCTGGTTAGGGAATGGTTTTGGAGTCTTCTTGGTTATTATGTTTTAGTCCCTGTCTTTAGAGCTACCAGGAGGGTGACATTCATACTCTCTGCTGGGTGAGGGGAATCTGATTTACTTCTGAGATCTCTTAACCTGTCAAGTATCATCAGAATCTTGAGAGGTCTGCCAAAGCCCTTCAGAAGTGGTGAGGAATGTTCACCTTACCCATACCTGTCTCCTCCTTTCCTGGCTTCTCCGTCTATAGGTGTTTTACTGCTCCTCAGCTGCAAATGTGGAAGCTGCCCCTGTCTGTCACCAGACCACCCTCACCGTCTCTGGGGTGGGTGCTCAGGGTGTTGCAGTCAGAGCGGTGGCTTTTGTTCTCTCGGGCGCTGGCTCTGCTGCTCAGAAGAGGACAGGTGGTGATGCACCAGAGCCTATTTCTAAGCTCCTGGTCCCCCCAAGTGAGGGACAGGGAGGCCTGGGTCAGGGAGGCCATTTGAGCTGAGCTGCCTTCTTCCCCATCCCTGGAGCTCCCTGGGAGTTTGAAGGACAAAATGTTTGCTGTAGGGGAAGAGGAACCTCTGCTAGTGACTCTGAGGCTCTTGGGGTGGGAGCGTTGGCTGAAGCCCATGCCTCGTGCCGCATGGCGGGCTGGGGTGCTGCCTGGGGATCCAGAGAGCCTCTGGCAGCACAGCGGGACAGGAGAGATGGGCTCTCGCCCTGGCAGACCCAGGAGACCGTTGGGCAGCGGTCGGCAGCCCTGCTCCCCCCAAGAGGTTTCTAGCACAGGCCTGGAGCTCCATTCCCAGGCTGACAGCACAGCCCCCCCAGGGGAGTCTGCTGCCTGTCCTGCTCTCTAGCCGGAGCTCTTTTTTCTGTAGCTTTGCTGCTTTTGAAGCTGGTAATTGTCACTCTTGGAAGTGCAAACATGATGACCCGGTGCTGTCCGGCATGGGGTTTAGAGCCCCTTGAGTCCCTTCTCCCTGTTCCTTTCCCTGTAGGCATGTTTCCAGGGCTCCTCGCTCTGCTGCATGAATATTCACCAGGCACCAGCTCTCCAGCCACAGGATTTAATCAGAAAGGCTGAGCATTCGTGATTAAAATGCCTCCCAGGGGGGTCAGTGCCTCCAGCCAGCTTTGGGCTTTCTTTTGGTAGCTTCCCCCCCCGCCCCATTTGCAGCGGGTCATTCTCTTAACCATCTGCTTCCTCTTGCTCAGAGCTGAGGGGGGAGGCAGCCCTGCGTGTGATGCTGAGGTGGGGCAGCGTGTTACGGGGGAGCTTACCAAGAAGGGCTGTGGGACTGGGGCTGGCTCCATGTTGTTGCGGGGAACCGTGAAAGGGGTGCTTGGGCTTTCCTGCTATGGGCTGGGCAATGCCAAAGGCGTTGGGCACCCTGCAACCCACCTTCTTCCTCCTTGCTCCTGGGAGGCGTTGCTGGCTTCCAACCTGCCCCAGGACTCAGCATCACATCAACCAAGGCCTAATAACAGCCATAAATCAGGCAGACGTCTGTCTGCCTATTGCTGGGCACTGAGCAGCCCTTGGGGAGAGCGAGAGCTGTCCCCTGGGCCTCGCAGCTGCTTCTGCATGAACCATGAGCTAGAGAGAGGAGAGCAGGAGGCAGCTGGGCTTGAACCAAACTCATGCTCGCCTTGGCCAGAGAGGCAAACTGCGAGGAAGGGGCAAAGGGAGAGGAGAGGGAGCGGGGATGTGGTATGGCAATGGGCTGGGCTATCCTGCCTTATTCCCGCTGAGAAGGGAGCTGGTGTCAAAGCAGTGGCTTCCCAGGGTGCTGCCTCACCAGGTGGTCCCCTGGGGAGGGATGCCGGAGTGCTGGTGGCTTGGGGAGCATCTTATGCCAAGCATGGCTGAACCACGCTTGTGGCTTTCCTTTCACTCCTGCCTCCCCAGGGCTGGGTGCTCTCCTCAGCCCGTGAGCCTCTTGCAGAGAGGAGGTGCCTTGGGGGATGCAGGTGACAATGCCAGTTCCTTGTGCTGAGCCCAGGCAGGTCTAAATCCCCTGGCACATGCAGCCAGGTGCTGGACGGAGCTGTCTGGTAACTGCTGCTCATGCTGCCCTCCATGTCAGAGCCAGCAGGGTGTCACATGGGGGTGGTTTCTCACCTTGCTTCCACATGGGGTGGAAGCAGTTTGATTTCAGAGAAAAGCAACCCCCCTTCCTCCAGGAGATTAGCTCCTGGGTGACTGTACTGGCACTGCTGCTCCCCCAGCCTG
Source organism: Fregata magnificens (assembly GCA_013389945.1). Taxonomy (NCBI): domain Eukaryota; kingdom Metazoa; phylum Chordata; class Aves; order Suliformes; family Fregatidae; genus Fregata; species Fregata magnificens. Next base: position 296,816 of record WAAD01004826.1, read on the forward strand.
GTGTGAGCCTTATCTCCAGAGCACCAGCCCTAGCACACAAGGCTGGCGCTTGCGCAGGTATTTGCAGGGTCGCCAGAAAGCTTTCACCTTCTGAAGAGAGAGAGAGGGGAAAAAAGGGAGACATTTCGATCTTCAAATCCTCCTGCACTGCAAACTTCAAACAGGGCTGAGGGAAATCAAAAGGCTTTGCAGCACGGCAGCCACGGGGGGAGAGGAACAGTAAAGGCAGCTTTGCCTGTGAGGCTTGGAGCTGGGGCATGGGCAGGGGACGGGGGGCTGGTGTTTACATCCCCTGGCCCTTGGCGGGGCTGCGGCTGACCAGGGTGCCAGGAAGCCTGCTGCTCCTCCTGCCACATTGCACTGGGTTGCAGGAGATGGAGCAGTGCTGAGCAGGGTCTGGCTGAGTTTGCCAGGCTTGTTTCACATGTGGCCTCGGCACGGTCTGGCCAGGGCTGCCTGGTGGTGACAGCCTGGTCTGTTAGTCTGTCCTATGTGCCCTGGTAGTGGCACTTGTTTGAGCCCGGGTTACATGTGTGCACAGGAGATGTTGCCAAGCAGGTATGTCCCACTTGGAAGGGCAGGCAGGGGGCATGTGGTGGCACAGGGCTGCGGTGCGCCTTCATACGGCTAAGGATGGGATCACCCTGAAGATTGTGGGTCCCCTCCCTGCTTTGTGCAACACAAGGTGGTGTCACACCACAGCATGTGAGCAAACAAGCAGCTCTCTTGTGTTGACACTGGTAATGCACTGTGGTCCCTCCAGGGCCACTGCAGGCGAGACGGAGCCGTGGCGCCTTTGGTGCAGGGTCCTGCTAATGGGGTGGTCACGCCAGTGTGCTTGGTTATAACCTGCATGGCTGCGCCTCGGGCTGTGAACAGCCAGAGCCGCTGAGGGCTCGTCCTTCAGCTTTCTGGCTGCGAGGCGAAGGGGCAGAGCGTGAGCAGCCCAGCACTGGGCGCCTGGTTTGCCCATGCCAGCGTGTGCTGGAGGATGGGTGAGGGCTGGGGCGAGGCGGAGCGGGGGCAGCCCTCAGTGGTGCTGGGACATCTTTGCTTTAGCTACTCTTCCCCTGAATTGAGCTCAGCCCTCCTGCCTACCTTTTCACGAGCCCATCTCCCATGATAGTGTTTAAACTGGAGGCCAGAGTGTTGAACCTGATGCAGATGCCCCGGAGAGGATGCAGAAGGCTGTCTCTGTGGAGCTGATTTACCTGCCAGGGGTCAGCGTGGCATAGCGGGAAGGGGGAATGTCCCAGAAAACCCCTCACTCATCGTTCAGGTGGCCTTGCCTGTGCAGGTCCACGGGCAGCCGAACCCACCATCCCTTGGGGAAGGGGGCGGCTTGTGTTTGCCACTTATCGGTCATGTGTGTGGGATGTTACAGCCCGGGGACAGTCCTGGGAGTCACCACTGAGATGTGCTGATGTAAGCATTGTCTTGGGCTGATGATGGAGAGCCAGGTTTCCAAGGAAACGTGGGGGGTTTGGGGCTGTCTGGTGGATGTGGGGTGGGAGATGGGAACAGCAGGCGACAGCCATGTGCTGCTGATGCCCATGGGGCATTAGCATTGGGGTGCTGCCAATGGCCTGGGAGATGGATCATGCCATTTCACGAGGGGCAGTGAGGCTCTTGATGAGCCTCGTCAAGCGTTTCCGAGGCCACAGATGTAGGCACGAGTCCTTGCCTCGTGATGCTGAAGGCTGGCTCTGCCTGCCTGGGGCTCAGAAGAAGAGGGAGCGGAGAGAGAGGAGGTGTCCCGGAGCAGCAGGCAGGCTTCTCTGCTTCCTGGTTGCCCCAGCCAAAGCTGCTAGCAAAGGTGCCTGGGGTGGCCTGAGCGAGGGGGACCTTGGCAGGCTGCTTTGTGGGATACCTGCTAGCAAAGCCACTGACTGGGGTCACATGGAAAGGAGAGTTAATAACTGAAAAATAAAACCACTGCATGAACTTCTGCCTGGGCAGAGAGAGGGAAGAGCCCAGCAAAGGGCCAGGCAGCTCGCATTTGGGCAGTGTAAAGTGGAGAGGCTGGGGAATGGGCTGGGGCACTTGTGCTCTGGAAGGGACCAGTGGGAGTTTTATCTGAGCAAGGTAGGGAGCTCGCTGCCTGGCAGGTCCCCAGCTGAGGTAATTACAGCTTGCGTCCCACCGGGAGGGATGCTGTGTGCCTGCCTGTGCTTGTAGCAGGGTTTCCTGGAGGAATTACGAACCTGATCACACCTGTCTGTCTGTCCAGCTCCCATCTTGGCCAGTATTTCCTAATTTGCAGCAGGGTATGACCTTCCAAGGTAGCGGGATTCGTTGGGTTTCTCGGCGCTGGGGTGAGGCAGGGGGCCTCAAATCGTATAGCTGCTGGGGTGGGTGCTGTGGTGGGAGCTGCACCATTGCTGTCTGGGCTGGTGCTGCACTGCCTGCACCCCTGCAGCCTGAGCTGCTGGCACGTGAGTGTGCCTAACGTTGGGGTGAGATGCTGCTGATGGCCAGGGTCCTGGGAGAGAGCAGGTAGGCATGCTGGCACGCTCCGAGTGTGCATGCACGCTCTTGTGTTTGTGCCTGGGAGATTGCTCGCATGGTGCAGGGTCCCAAGGGGAGGGAGTTTGTTTCCAAGGAAAGTAAAGATTAAAGAGAATTAAACAAACCGGAGATGGGCTGAGGGAGGAAGAGATGCGGAGCAGATGGTGAGAAGGGAGGAAGCAAGGAGACAGGCACAAAAGCCTTGGAGACCCTGGAGGAGAGGGAAAGGAAACGGCAGGAGGAGAGCGCAGGGAAAGGCAGTGTGGGGGAGGCAGACAGTGGGGAAGCAAAACACCCCAGGCCCTGGCACCGGCTCCTGTGTTTGCCCAGTCTCCTGCTGGGACTTCCTTCTGCCCGAATGTCACCAGCATCTTTGTTCCTGAGAGCTCAGTTCGCTGCAGAGATCCAGGACAGGGAGGAAACCTGAGAGTTATCTCAGTGGAGAGCCTGAGGGGAGGGAGAAGGTGCAGCCATGCCAGCCGCTCCCCCTCTAACCCAGGTGGCACCCTGCTAGCCCCCGGGGCTGTGGCTCCAAGCTTTCTGAGGTGCAGGGCTTTGCCCTGGGGTGGGAGGGAGGAGACCCTCCAAGCAGCAGGCAAAGACCTGCAGCATGTCCCTGTTCCCTCCTACAGATGGGATCCACAGTGTGACAGCCCAGTGCGTCCTGCGGGTGATCATCATCACAGAGGACATGTTGGCTAACAGCATCACGGTGCGGCTGGAGAACATGTGGCAGGAGCGCTTCCTCTCCCCGCTGCTGTCCACCTTCCTGGAAGGGGTGGCCACTGTGCTTGCGACACCCAAGGAGGACATCTTCATCTTCAACATCCAGAATGACACGGACGTGGGTGGCACAGTGCTCAACGTCAGCTTCTCGGCCCTGGCGCCGCGGGGTGGGCGCTACTTCAGCTCAGAGGAGCTGCAGGAGCAGCTGTACATGAAGCGCATGGCGCTAACGGGTGCCTCCATGCTGGAGGTGCTGCCCTTCGATGACAACGTCTGCCTGCGGGAGCCCTGCCAGAACTACATGAAGTGCATCTCCGTCCTCAAGTTCGACAGCTCAGCCCCCTTCATCGCCTCCCCCTCCACCCTCTTTCGGCCCATCCACCCCATCACCGGCCTGCGGTGCCGCTGCCCGCAGGGCTTCACCGGGGACTACTGTGAAACGGAGATCAACCTCTGCTACTCCAACCCCTGCCTGAATGGCGGGATCTGCACCCGTAAGGAGGGGGGATACACATGCGTTTGCCGCCAGCACTTCAGTGGTGAGTGCCCGGAGCTGGGGGCCATGGGGGCCGGGTGAGCGGGTCCCTTGGCGTTGCTGTCACCATGGTGGGGTGCTCTTCCCAGCAGGGCGGTGGGTGGTGGATCCCCTTTTTGCCTGCAGAGGTCCGGCTCTGCTCCCGGCTTTCTGTGTTTCCATGGTGCTGGATGTGCAGGGCTGAGGTTGCCATAGAAATCTGTCTTCTAGGGAGGTGGCATGGAGGGCTCTTGGGGACCCTGGCCACCACCTCCCAGGCTTTTTCACAGAGCAGGAAGACCAAGTTGGACCGTGCCAGGCTGGGGCACAGGAGGCCCCTCGGCCCTGCCCCATGCCAGTGGGACGATGGGCTCTGGGACCATTGGAGGTCCTGGTTTCAGCTCGTGCCAGTCTTCAGTTGGTCTGGCAGATGTGTGGAGCCCGCGTGCAGTGGGTGAGCTGCTGCTCACTGAAAGTGGAAGGGGAGGCTGGGCCTGGCTGCCCCACCGGGCAGGATGCGATCCAGGCAGATCTGGTCCTGGCCATGGTGGGGAGTCCCTGGGCCGGCCAGTGTCTTGTTGCCCCAAGTCCTCACAGGCTGTGGCGACCTGTGCCCGGACACAGGCAACCTGGGGGTGAGGGAAGGTGGCCTATGGCTACTGGGGAGGGAGCCTCTGCTTTGCCCTCCCCGCCAGGAGGGAGCGTGGCAGCAGATGGCTGCCTTTGAGCCACTCTCCTGTTGGTGGCTCCTGGTGAGATAAGCAGAGTCCATGGTAATTAACCCCCAGCATTTGAAGTGTGAACAGCCATTAGCGGAAGGGTTAATGAGCTCATTTCCCTGTCACTTCATGCTGTCTCCTCATCCTCCTTGCATGCCACAGATCAAGTAATGGGAGCAGGGCCCGGGGCATAGGACTGCAGCTGAACAGTTCCCGGCGTGCTGTGGGGATAGCACTGGAAAAGGGGCTGGCCAGACCCCATGCACTGCACTGCTGAGCTGGCTTGCGGCATCCCTGTTAGCAATGCCAGCAAGATGCAAGGGTATTTGGTGTCCCTCATCTGGCTGGTTTCCACTTGGCTTTTGCTCCTATGTCAAAGCCTGCCCACAGGGTTAGGAGGCTCCTAGTGCTGTGGGTGAGACTTTCATAGCTATTGGCAGGGGAGCTCAGTGGTGCTGGGCTGTCCCCACACCCCGGAGCCGGGGCTGCGATGCCTGTCCCAGACTTGTGCAGTGGCTGTGCCCAAGGAGGCACTCTCAGCATTGCCAGAACTTCCCTGGCTTGTCCTTGCCTCTCCATCCTTAGGACTGTGCAGCCCAGCTGTGGCCAGTCCCCTCCTGTCCCATTCCCCTGCTATCCTGGGTCCAGACTTGCCCCTTCAGCTGGAGCTGGCGTCCCATCCAGGCCAGGGGCTCGGGCTGCAGGTCTGGCAGTGGTAGCTAGCTTGCTGGCTACTGGGGGGAACACCTGGGTGACACCTGGGTTGTCACATCCTTTGCCTGCCCCCAGCCGCTCCACAGACTCCTGCCCCTTGGCTGCCCTGCCCCAAACCCGGGCTGAGGTCTGCACCCCTGGGGCAAGGAGAGGATGGGTGGCTGTTGCGTGCGTGCCCCCAAGCCAGGACGTGTCCCAGGCCTCCCATCTCGCTCCCCCCAGGTGAGAACTGTGAAGTGGACAGCCGTGCAGGGCGCTGCATGCCCGGCGTGTGCCGCAATGGTGGCACCTGCACCAACGGCGCTGACGGAGGCTTTCGCTGCCAGTGCCCAGCGGGCGGCTTTGAGATGCCCTTCTGTGAGGTCTCCACGCGCTCCTTCCCACCACGATCCTTCGTCATGTTCCGGGGCCTGCGCCAGCGCTTCCACCTCACCCTCGCCCTCTCGTGAGTCCTCTCCCTCCTCCGCTGGACACCAACACCCGGGCCCCGCTCTGGTGGCTCTTGTGTACCCTGGGCCTGTCCAGGGACTCACTGGTGCTCTCCAGACCCCTGGGTTACTGGCTTTGCTTCGCCATGGGGCTGCCCTGGCTCCTTTAGCCAAAGGGCTTTGCATCTGCACTGGCATGTCTCCTGGGCATCAGCTCGTCCCCTCCTTCAGTGCCTCTGCCCTTCCCTACTGCAAGCTCTCTGCCTCCATGCCAGGCCCTCCCATGATCCCAAAGCATCCACTGGATCAAGCTCCCAGCCCGTTCCTAGCTGGGCTTGCAACCAGGGCCAGGGCCAGGCCTCACCTTGTCCCTGTGCCGGGATGCTGGTGCATGCCATGGGAGAGCGGGGGTCTCTGCGTGCTTCTTGCGCACATCCTGCCCTCCCGCTTCCTCCCTTGCACCAGGTTCAGCACTGTGGAGCCCAGCGGCCTCCTGCTCTACAACGGGCGCCTGAACGAGAGGCACGACTTCCTGGCGGTGGAGATCATCCAGGGGCAGGTCCAGCTGAAATACTCCACAGGTAGGCTCGGCCCTGTCTGTCGTGGGATTTGTGCCGTGGGAGCTGCGAGAAGGCCTGTGCTGAGCGGGGAGAGCGGGGTGCTGCCCTGGATGGAGCCCACGCTAAGGGAGACGGGGTTGAGAGAGGTGTTGGTGAGCGTCAGTGGATGGCACAGAGGATGGGTGTGTGTCTCAGGACCCTCCCTAGGCTTAGGAGTGCAAGTGCAGCACGGGGGTTGTGAGCACAAACCAGGACAAACCCTTTTGAGGTCTCCCCTGCCATTCTGCCCCATTATGTCATTGGGAGCTTCATCTGCTGCCTTGTCATGAGCCAGTCTGGAGAGGAGGAGCCTCTTGGGAGGGTGTTCGCTATCCTGTCGGTCTCATCCCTGCTGCCTCGTGCCATTGCTGTGCCCATCCTGTGCCCATCCTGCCGGCCCCAGGGGCTGTCAGGATCAGCTGCCAGGAGCACTGGGCCCTCGTGTTAACAACTGGGCCTTCCCTCCCATCCTGTGTCCAGTGCTCCTCCCCTCTCCCCTGCACACAGTGCCTGGTGGCCATCCTGCTGCTGCTCTGGCTGCGCTGGTCTCCTCAGGGCAAGGCCCGGCAGCTAGTGGCTGGCAAAGGGCTGGCTGCATAATGCCAGGGCACCCTGGTAGTCAGCCTGAACAGAGGAACCATCCCAGGGTGCTGGCTGCCGGTCCCAGGGCTGTGATTCCCCCACCCTGCTCCTGCTACAAGGCAGCCAGAGGCTGGTGTGCCGAGCTTGTCTCTCTGAAGCCTTTCTCCATCCCTGCGTGAGGCTGTCGGCAGCGCGGAGGGCTTGGTGCCTGCAGGAGGGGCGGGCACGTCCGAGGGCTGTCTGGCTTCCCTGAGCGTGCCATCATCCCTGTCCCTGCAGGAGAGTCCAGCACGGTCGTGAGCCCGTACCTGCCGGGGGGCGTGAGCGATGGGCAGTGGCACACGCTGCAGCTCCGCTACTACAACAAGGTACGTGCACCCCGGCTGTCCCCCCACGTGCGTGGGTCTCTCTCCCCACGAGGTGTGAGCGAGTGGCTCTGGTTTTCCTGTTCTCTGGCTCTGCCCCACGAGGGAGGCTGTGGAGAGAAGGTAGAGGTGGTTTTCAGCCCTTGAGGATGGATGCAGTGGAGCAGACAGCCAGGTGCAGGGAGAGATTGACCCTCAGACCACACTTGGAGGTGGTAGAAATGTACTCCGTGCAGTGTCCTCGCCCGTATCCATCTCTGGCACTTCTTGCTGGGCTCGGCTGGAGATGTCCTCCTGCTTCACTCACGCTCCAGCAGCGCAGTGTGGGCCATGCTCAGGCCCTTTCCTTGCTGTCATACAAGCCCTTGGGTGCCTGGGTCTGGGGGCATGTGTGCTGCTAATGCCCTGTGTTTGGTTTCAGCCCAAGGTCAGTGCCCTGGGGGTGGTGCAGGGCCCCTCCAAGGACAAGGTGGCCATCTTGACAGTGGATGAATGTGACGCCTCAGTGGCCCTGCAGTTTGGCAATGAAATCGGGAACTACTCCTGCGCTGCAGAGGGTGTGCAGACCAGCTCGAAGAAGTGAGTTTCTCAGAGACTGTGTGGGGAGAGGAGCAGGGCACCTGGGTCCCCTGCAGAGTCAGCCCTTCACATCTGGGACAGCTGCAGTTCCAGGGGCCTCTGCTGTGTGTGCCCGTCCCCGGGGATTTCTGCTTCCCAGTCCCTTGCACAGGGGAGCCAGCTGTCTGGCCTGAGGTCGCTGTGGCTCTTAAAGCCCTGGGCTTCTGTCCTTGCAGGTCCCTGGACCTCACAGGTCCCTTGCTCCTCGGAGGGGTACCCAACCTGCCGGAAAACTTCCCTGTCACTCACCGGGACTTTGTGGGATGCATGAGAGACCTGTATATTGACAGCAAACGCATTGACCTGGCCTCCTACATTGCCAACAACGGAACCGCTGCAGGTACCGGTGCCTTTGCTCCTGCCAGCCCCTGCCCTGGGAATTGCCCCTCCTGCTCACGCAGCAGCACTGCCAAGCTTTAACAGCGGTGTGGCAGCACAGCTGGAGCTGAACAGCTTCCCGTCGGGGAAGGGGGCCTCCAGATCCCCCTAAATGAGCCAGTCCCCATCCCAGCTAATGCTCTGGGAATGTCCCCTGATCCCAGGTGCAGAGCCTGCAGAGCTGGACTGTCTGGGAGATGCTAGGTAGTCAGTCCAGCTCCGCAGTGTCTTTCTTCTGGCATAAGAAGCAGTGACAGCCTTGATCCTTATCCCTGAGTAGGCAGGGTCTGTGCTGAGAGGCTGAGCAGCTGGGCTTGCCCCTCTGGCAGCCAGGGAAAAGGCTGGGGGGCAGTGGTGTCTCCTCATGTGGGCTGGAGGGAGGTGGTGAGCAGGTCAAGGCTGATGTGGGTGACTTTGATATTTCCAGGCTGCCATGCCAAGCACACGTTCTGTGACTCCAGCCCCTGCAAGAATGGTGGCACCTGCTCTGTCAGCTGGGGGACCTACTCCTGCCTCTGTCCTGTTGGCTTCGGGGGGAAAGACTGCCGCCATCGTGAGTGAGCGGGCACTGCTGGGTGTGGGCAGGGTGGGTACAGGCAAGACTGTGCTGGGTTTGCTGTCAAAGCAGGGTAAGGGGTCCGTGTGAGACGAACTAGCTCTGTTGTCCGTGCATCTAGCGCTCCCTGTGTAGTGCCCATCCCTTCTCACCTCTGCTTTCCTTTCCAGCTATGCACCATGCCCACTATTTCCAGGGCAACAGTGTCCTGACCTGGGACTTCAAGGCAGACGTGAAGATCTCAGTGCCATGGTATCTGGGGCTGGCCTTTCGGACGCGGCAGCCAGATGGGGTGCTTCTGCAGGCCCATGCCGGCCAGTATACCACCCTGCTCTGCCAGGTAGGGCTACAGCCTCAGCCACAGCACTGTGCCCCAGCCTCTACAGCCAGGAGAGCAGGAGGACCCTGCCCTCCATGTTGACTCCAGCCCAAGCAGAGGGTGGTTGCAGGGAGAGGTGTTTGGCAGGGTTGGGTTTCCATCCGCATGCTCAGAGGGAGGGTAGGCTGGAGGCAGCCAGAGTTGGTGAGGCCTTGGCTCACTGCTGCCATTACTGTCTCCCTCTCTGCAGCTGGCTGGGGGCCTGCTCTCCTTCATGGTGAGCAGGGGGTCTGGCCGCAGCACCAGCCTTCTCCTGGACCAGCTGCGGCTCAGCGATGGGAGATGGCACGACCTCCAGCTGGAGCTGCGGGATGTCCGCAGTGGGCGAGACTCGCGCTATGTCATCACCCTCACCCTGGACTTTGGGCTCTACCAGGTAAGTGCTGCTTGAGACCCTGGCACCAGGACAGGAACCGTGAGGGATGCTTGGCATACATGGGTCGGGCTGGGCCTCTGCACCCTCAGAGAGGACTGGGCCAGGAGAGGGACAGGGCTGGGGCAGGGCTGGTACCAGTTGCCCCATGTTACTCCCTGTCCTTCTACAGGACACAGTGGTTGTTGGAAATGAACTGCATGGCCTGAAGGTGAAGCACCTGCATGTGGGGGGCGTCCTGGGATCTGGTGAGGTGCAGAACGGGCTGAGGGGCTGCATACAGGTGAGTCCGTTGCTCTGAGCCTTCCCTTTCCAGTGGGTCTGTTACATGGAGGGGTGAAACACAGGCCTGGCAGCTGCTGCCAGCATCCATCCTGCTGGTGGCACTCTCTGTCTGAGCATTCAGGGCTCCGAGGTGCCGTGGAGCAGCCATAAATCAATGCAGCAGGGGTGATGGGAGGTGGCTGCCCCTGGGGATTTGTGGAGGGCAGGAGGACTGGAGCCTCACGTGTGTCTCCTGGCTTCACCGTGAATTTGTCACCTGCCTTGCAGGGTGTGCGACTGGGTGACAGCATCACTGGGACCGCGCTGCCCAAGCCCAGCCATGCCCTGAGGGTGGAGGCTGGCTGCAGCGTGCCAAGCCCCTGCGACTCCAGCCCCTGCCCAGCCAACAGCGTCTGCAAGGACGAGTGGCAGAGCTACTCCTGCGTCTGCCAGCCAGGTAGGGCCTGCAGTGCCCTGCCACCCCTTTGCTCTCCACACCTGTTTGTCTTCTCTTCTCGCCCTGTGGCTCCCTCCTGGCCTGTGACTGCTCTCCTGCCCATCCCTTGGGCAAGTCCTGAGCCCAGAAATCGCCACCAGATGCTCATTAGTTTTTGTGGGAACGAAATCCCTCCTGAGCCCCCTGAATCCACTCCTTGGTGCTCTGGCCCCTCTCAGGGGGAAGGTGCTTGCTTTACACCATGCTCTCTGTCCACACCTCAGGGTACTATGGAGGGGACTGCGTGGATGTGTGTTACCTCAACCCCTGCAAGAACAAGTCGGTGTGTCGCCGCAAGCCAGGCTCACCCCTGGGCTACGTGTGCGAGTGTGGAGGGAACTTTTTTGGGCAGTACTGCGAGCACAGGTGAGATCTGGAGCACAGGGCAGGGCCATGGCCTCCATGCCTGGCTCTGTGCTGCCCTCTCATCTGGGCTGTGTGACCAGGGACCTCTCAGTGCCACCCGGCTCCTTGGAGCTGCTGAGCAGCTGGGCTGGTGGGAGGAGAAGGCCTGGGGGATTCGGTTGTTGTAACAGTGGAGGTACTTCTCTCCCTAGGATGGACCAGCAGTGTCCGAAGGGTTGGTGGGGGAACCCCACCTGCGGGCCCTGTAACTGTGATGTGAACAAGGGCTTTGACCCCGACTGCAATAAAACCAACGGGCAGTGCCACTGCAAGGTGAGGGGCAGCTATGCCCATGGGGACATGGCCCATGGCTTGCCTGGATCCCTGCTCATCCTTCATGCTGTTCCTTGTCCCCTCCAAGGGCCTGGCAGCTGCCCAGGCCCTGCTTTGTGTGCCCACGTCTGGGATGGATCCCTGCTCAGCTCTTCTGTGCGGCCCTCCTGCCCCAGCACGGTGATGATAGGGGCAGTGGGGGTGCTTGCAAATCGGGAGAGCCTGGCGCTTCTCTGCCCTGGCTCCAGCGATTCCCCAGGCGCAGGCCTTGTCTGCTGTCCCGATGGGCTGTCTGATGGCTGTCCCCATCTCCCCCATCTCCCCCCAGGACTTCCACTACCACCCCAAAGGCAGTGACACCTGCCTGCCTTGTGACTGCTACCCTGTGGGCTCCACCTCACGCTCCTGCGACAAGGAGACAGGCCGGTGCCACTGCCGGCCCGGGGTCATCGGGCGCCAGTGCAATAGCTGTGACAGCCCTTTTGCCGAGGTGACGCCCAGCGGCTGCGAGGGTGAGTGTGGGTACAGCAGGGAGAAGGTGCCACAGGGCTTGGCATCAGCGGCCTCCCCCTGTGACCGGCCCCTTGGGGTACATGTCTCCACAGTCCTCTACGACGGCTGCCCCAAAAGCCTGAAGGCGGGCGTGTGGTGGCCCCAGACCAAGTTTGGCTTCTCAGCTGTGGTGCTGTGTCCTAAAGGCTCCTTGGGTGAGTGGGGGATGCGATGGGGAGGGGAGGGGGCAGCCTGGCTGTCCTGCCGGGGGCTGTAGCAGCCCCAGCAACATCACTCTGTTCTCGTGCTGTCCCAGTCCCGTTTAGCTGGGCTTGAGGGCTGGGTGAAGGAATTTGGAGGAAAAAATGCCACAGCCTGGGGGAGAGCAGAGGGGGCTGGCCACAGGGCTGGGGCTGAGAACAGGCTATAGGGTCTAGGCCCATCACCCAGCCCCGGGGCTGTGCTGTTCCCTCAGCCTCGGTCCCCACCTTCTCCCTGCTGCTTTTTGGTTTCAGTGGGCTTGAGGCTGGGGTCAGGCCTGGCACAGCAGCTTGGCACCCGCAGCACCTTGCTGCGGCTCTGCCAGCCCCATCCTTGGTGTGCGCTGCAAGGGGAGCAGGGCACAGCATGCCATTAGGTGAGTGTCTCGGGTAGGAGTCATGTCCTGAGCTGGAGGAGGCTGTCCTCGGTGACAGCAAAGGTGTGAGCAGGGTATCTGGGACTGTAGGGCAGCGCGAGCCCAAGGGGACAATACAAACCCTGTCCTTCTCCAGCCGTTCGCCCCAGGAGGAGGCAGGTTCAGCTCCTAACTGTTGTCGCTTCTCTCCCTGGTTCTCTCGCCCTCCGTGCTCAGGCTTGAGGGGTGCAGGTAAGGTTGCTCCCACCTCCTTCCCCCTGTGCTGTAAGGGCTGTGCCACGCGGCTTTCCCTCCCTGCTCCCTGCCTGGCACCCTGCACACCCCTGCACTTTCCCCGCCGCTTCTGGAGCTGCCAAGTGTCTTCCCAACGCTTTGCCTGGCCTCACCACTCCTACATGCCACTTCCCTGCTCCCAGCACACTAACCAGCACAAACCCAGCTGCAGCCGCATGCAGCCCCTGGCACCTGCTGTCCTGAGCCTGCAGCTTTGGCTCTGAGCAGGTCTGTGCTCTGCTCCCCAGCTGGGATGGATGCTGGCTCTCCCGGGCTGGTACCTACTTGCTTAGGCTGGGAGGGGAAGGAGCTGGTGATGAGCAATGGGTAGTGAGGCCAGGGCGGACTGGCTGTGGGGTGGAGGAAGGGGGAGCTGTTTGAGCAGGGGGCAGTAGGATGGGGGCAGGAACTGATGGGCATGATCAGCACAAGGTCCTGTTCCCTCTGCCCAGTTGGCAGGGGGAGGCAGAGGGACCCGGGGGCCAGATCCGGCCCAGATCTGCAGCTGAGCCGATCTCTGTTCTCTGCCAATCTCTGTTCTCTGCCAGGGAAAAGCCAGCAGTGTGGAGGTTTCTTTGTTCTCCCTGCTGCCAGCTGCAATGGCACTGGTCCCTGTGCTTCTGCAGGTGGGGGAAGGTGGTTGAGGAGGACAGCTGGGAGCTGGAGATGGTGGGAGGGGGCATGCTAGTCACTGGGGCTTTTCTGAGCAGCAACTGGAACCTCCTCCAGGCTTCCTCTCCCCGCCCTGGCCACACTGCTGCCGTCTCCCAGCCATGGGTGCCTGGGTGGGCTCCTGTGCCCTGGTGCCTTCCCCAGGAGAGCCTGGTCCACAGTCCTGCCCAGGTACACTGGGGTTGCCCAGGTTCCTTTTGCTCGAAGTGGGTGTGGTGATGCTCCTGGCCCAGGACACTGCTCTCCATGTCAGCTTTTTCAGTGCTTTTGGTGGCAGTTAACAGCTGATCCCATTCATTGCTGGTATCTCCATTGCTGTGCAGTAGTGCTTGGGCCCCTGCCAGGGATTGGGGTCTTGCGCTGGGTACTGAACCCACACGGCTGGATGGATCCTCCTCCATACCACTCCTCATCCCACTCGGCCGCCGGGACTCATCTCTGGGGTGGGTTTGCCAGCCCCACAGCAGTGGTGTTGTCCTCCTGGGGTGACTTTGCCCTTTAGAGAGAGGCAGGACCTCAGCAGGCATTGCAGGCTGTCAGCTGGGGGATGCCTAGAGCTGCATGGGCTTCAGTAGTTTGGGATCAAATGTGCCCTGAGGACACGGACACGTCCTCACCAGGAACCAGGGGCTTCTCCAGCCTAAGCCCTGCCAAGTCACTTATACCTTTTTGCAATTCTGTGTGATGGCACCTGGTGTGATGCAGCCCAGAAGCACACATAGGAACCCAGCTCCTGGAGGAAGGGGATGGCAGCAGCTTGCCAAGGTGATGCAGACCAAGGGCAGAATGGGTTGCATTGCTGCAAAGCAGGAGGACGGCCCTGGGGTGTTACAGGCCCTCCCCATCACTTGCCGGTGCTGCTCTTCGGGGTTAGCTGGTGCAGAGGGTCCCTGCTGGGGCGATACAGCAGGGGAGCCATGTATCCTGTGCTGAATTTCAGATGTGCCCTTCCTCCTGCTTTCAGGTGCAGCCATCAGGCACTGTGATGAGGAGAAGGGCTGGCTGGAGCCAGATCTCTTCAACTGCACTTCACCTGCCTTCAAGGAGCTCTCCATGCTGGTAATCCCCTCTTGGCTCTGCAGCCCTGACAGGGCAGGAGCCATACGAGCAAGGGCTCACAGCCAGGTTTCAAAGAGCTCAGCTCTCCGTGGGCACCTAGAGTAGGAGCGGGCCTTGCCACGGTGCTCAGTACCTTTCTCTTCCCACCTCCTGCCCCCAAACCTTGTGGGAACATTGGTCTGAGCTGAAGTTTGCTTTGGTTTCATCTCATCTCTTGAGTGTCCCCATCAGAAATGACCTATGTCCTGCCCCAGTATTTGAGAGGAAAACAAGTAACTCTGAGCAGGGCTGAATTGTTTGAAGCTGGCGGGATGTCTGCCCCATGGGACATCTGTAGCCCCCAGACCCTTCAGTGACAAATCCCTCTGAAGTATCCAGACAAGTTTATTAAACACTTGCATCCTGCCGAGGCTGAACTGTAACTGAAGCCAGGAGAGTTTCCAGGGAAGTATCGCTAGATGCTTGCCCTGTCCTTTCACCTCCTTGGCCTCTGTCGTGTATGGTACTGGGTTGGCTGGCCCTGGCCCAGTGATGTGTTGCTGGAGGCTGTTTGTCTGCTAGAGATGCTCCCTGTTCTAGTGACCACTACTGTGAGTGTCCCTGGCTTGTGCCATAGTTTCACAAATCATCTCTGGGCCAAGTGGGGCCTGCAGCACCCCAGTTTCCCAGGGAGGAACCACTTAATTGTTTAATCCCCTTCTTTCTCCCCACCGGCAGCTGGAGGGCTTGGAGAGGAACGAGACTGAGCTCAACACAATTGAAGCCAAGAAGCTGGCCCACCGGCTCCGGGCCGTGACAGACCACATGGACCACTACTTTGGCAACGACGTGCACATCACTTTCCGCCTGCTATCCCGCCTCATGGCCTTTGAGAGCCAGCAGCGTGGCTTTGGCCTGACAGCCACACAGGATGCCCACTTCAATGAGGTGAATCCTTCCCCCAGATCAGGGTGGCTTCTGATGCTGCTTCTCTTTATCAGCCACCCTGAGCCTGGGTCTCTGAGGGGATCGAGGATGTTGTGAGACCACATCAGGAGCACTGGGCTCCCCAGGACCCACAGGAGCGAGACCCGTGAAGGCCACCTGCATGGTCAGGGCTGGAGCTCAGGGTGGATGAGGAGGGGCAGAGAGCTGGGTTTGCTCAGCCTGGGAAAGGGAAGGCAAAGGGAGGTCTTATTGCTATCTGCAAGTCCCTCATGGCAGGGGTGCAAGGAAGATGTCTCTGCTGGACACTGGCTGATGAGCACTGAGGGTGGGGGCCCATTGTAGCAGAAAGTACCCCTCTTCCCTGAGCCCTTGTGCAGCAACTGGGCAGAGCGCACAGTGCTGCAGCCTGGGGGTGGTCAGGACGGGGCCCAAAGGCAGTGCTTCCCTTACCCCCTGCCCCCGTGTCTCTCCCATGCAGAACCTGCTGCACGCAGGCAGCTCTGTGCTGGCGCCCGAGAACCGGGAGCACTGGGCCATGCTGCCGCACAGTGAGCATGGCAGTGCCAGCCTCATGGAGCAGCTGCGGGACTACTCAGGCGCGCTGGCCAGCAACATGAAACTCACCTACCTCAACCCCATCGGCGTCGTCACCCCCAATATCAGTGAGTAGGAGATGGCTGATGGATGCGGTGGTGCAGAGCCACTCCTCCATCACACCCTGTCCCCTTCTCCTCATCTCACTTCACCGTAGCAAGGGTGCTGATAACCTCCTTGGTGGCTCTCTCAAACATGGGGAGGTGTTTGTGAAAGACGTCCTGGTCTCATCCCTGCCTGGAGTAGATGACACACCACTGAGAGCCAGCAGAGCCAGGAGTGTGCTGCCCATTCCCAGTTACCTCCCAGTCTCTAGTGAAAAAGCTGCTGGCCTCAGTGGCAGAAGTAGCCTGCACTACAACAGAGCAAGGATCTGGGCTAGGAAGGAGCACTGTGGGTGCTGGGATCTCACATCATGCCCAAACATGGGACATATCCACAACCCAGCCTGTGGCTGGTATGGTCCCTTTAACAGTGACTTCAAACCTGGAGTGCCCCGGAGCAAGGTTGCTCTCCAGGTGGCCATCCTAGAGCTGACTTTCACTCCCTTGCTCCTCCGCAGTGCTGAGTATCGATCGCATGGAGAACCGCTCCCATATCCGCCGGCGCTACCCTCGCTACCACAGCAGCCTCTTCCGGGGCCAGCCCGCCTGGGACCCCCACACCCATGTTGTGCTGCCGTTGTCGGTGCTGAGCCCCCCGAAAGCTGAAGGTGAGCATGTGAGCATCACTTGGGGAACAGCGTGGGTGGGCGTGGAAGGGAAGATGTGTAGCTGCTGAGTCAGGGGTCCTCAAGTCACCCCTGGGAGCTCGGAGCTTCTGACTTTACCACATCCCAAAGGCTCCTGGTGGGCTCACAAGCTGCCTTCAGAGCAGCGTGTGTGTGTTCTCACCATCCCCTTGTGTGCCTCAGCTGGCCCCACAGCAGTGCCCACACTGGCTGGGGGCGAAAGGAACTACACTGTGGAGAACTCCTCCCCGAGGCAGACGCTGCCAGAGCCCGAGCCCGCTCTCACTGTGATCATCCTCATCATGTACCGCACCCTGGGGGGGCTGCTGCCTGCACGCTACCAGGTGGATCGTCGCAGTGTCAGGTACGTCCTCCTCCCCTTTGCCCTCCAGAAGCACCAGTGAAGAGAGGCTGGCTGGACTCTGCTCTGCCCCCTATGGCAGTTGCTGAGTCTGCCTGCAATGGCTAGGGTTTGGTTCCCAGCCAGACAGTCCTGCGGTGCTCCACCTGTTCCCCACCTTGGCATTGCTCTGCCCCATGTTTCCTGACCCCATGGTGCAGGCTGGACAGAGCTGTTTCTTCTGAGACATCAGTGCCGGATGTCCGGGAAGTCCCCAGAGGGCTGCAGCTGCCAGGCACGGTGATGGTAGAGCTTTGTTGCTCCTTGCAGGCTCCCCAAGAATCCCGTGATGAACTCCCCCATCGTGAGCGTGTCTGTGTTCAGCAATCACACGTTCCTGCGGGGGCCCCTGGACACCCCTCTCGTGCTGGAATTTCACCTGCTGGAGACAGCCAACAGGAGCAAACCTCTCTGCGTCCAGTGGAACCACTCCAACCCGTGAGTCAAGCATAGCTGGGCCACTCAATTTGAGCTGCTTTCGCCAGGCACATCCTCGTTCCCCAAGTCTCCCTGGCCATGACAGGCTGTGTGCCTGGGCAGCACTGGGACTTGGGGGTTTCTGCCCTCTCCCAGGGGGTTTGTTCCTGCTTGGAGGGCACAGCAAGGTCCTTGCAGGACTCTGGCTCCAGTGCTTCAGCTGTAGGAGTGCAGTTGTATCTGCTGGTAGAAAAGCCTTGCCAATCACCCCTCTTCTCTGCGGTTCCTTCTCCACACTCCACACTCATCTGTCTTCTCTGCTACGTGCACTCTGCTTTTTGCTGACTGCAGGACCAACCCCTCCGGCTTCTGGACAGCCAGGGACTGCGAGCTCGTGTACCGAAACACCACACACGTCCACTGCCAGTGCTCCCAGTTTGGTACCTTTGGAGTTCTGATGGACAGCTCGCACCGAGAGGTAACCTCAGCCTGCGGGGCTGTGGGCAGTGCTGGGGGCTGTTAGCCACTGGGTCACAGAATAAGCAGGCACAGGCAGAAAGTTCCCTGTGGGACACAAGTAGAGTTTGAGAGCTCAGCAGGCTTCCCACATCTCCCCCTAACACCACCATTTTGCCTTTGGTTCTCTGCTGCTGCAGCAACTGGAAGGTGACCTGGAGACATTGGCAATTGTCACCTATTCCTTGGTGTCTCTCTCCTTGTTGGCTCTGCTGCTGACCTTCTCCTTCCTGACGTGCCTCAAAGGCCTCAAGTCCAACACACGTAGCATCCACTCCAACATATCAGTCACCCTCTTCTTCTCTGAGCTGCTCTTTCTCCTGGGCATCAACCGCACCGAGAATCAGGTCTGTGGGCTTGAACAAGCATGCCCATGGGGGTGAGGGCGAGGCGTGGATGATGCAGTTAGCGTTGGCACAGTGGGGCCATCTCTGAGTGGCTTTTGTCTCCCCAGTTTCTTTGCACTGTGATTGCCATCCTCCTCCACTGCTTCTTCCTCTCCACCTTCGCCTGGCTCTTTGTCCAGGGCCTCCACATCTACCGCATGCAGACTGAAGCCCGCAATGTCAACTTCGGGGCCATGCGTTTCTACTATGCCATTGGCTGGGGAGTGCCTGCCATCATCACCGGTAACAGCTGCTTGTCCTACAGCCATGCCAAAAGTGCAGGTTCTCAGCAGCCTCCTGATCCCCTGGTGTTGCCCAGCTCACTTACCCGGTGGGGAGAGCTGAGGGCGGGCTTGCCGTGGCCAGCAGTGCTGGCAGCGAGCAGTGCTGTGGTGGTCAGCTGGGGACCATGTATCAAGGGCTGTCATCTTGCCTCCTGGGGAGAAGTAACTCCTCAGCGCATCTCCCCGTGGCTGTTCGATGGGCTTGTGCTGTCCCAGGGCTTGTGGTTAAGGTTTCCTGGTTTCCCAAGCCTGTACGCTTGGGTGATGGCAGTGGTTGACTGCTGGGCTGGGCTGTGTCAGGGATGCCTGGAGAAAAGGAAATAAAGGCCCTGATGCTGGGGCTTGCAGTCCTGGCTCTTTCCCCTGTGGCAGGGAAGCCTGTGCACAGGGCAAGGAGCAGTGAGAGTGCCCTTTCATGGCCTTCAGTGCTGTGATGGGATAAACATGGCTTGGGCAAGTCCAAGGCTGCTGGGTCTGGACCTTACCTCTCTCGTCCCACAGGGCTGGCCGTTGGCCTGGATCCTGAGGGCTACGGGAACCCTGACTTCTGCTGGATTTCCATTCATGATAAGCTGGTCTGGAGCTTTGCAGGCCCCATTACTGTCGTCATTGTGGTAAAACCCTGTCCTGTTTCACCCACAGCCCTCTCCTGCCTCCCTTCTCTGCACCGTGGGCACTCACCTCTTCCTCGGCTGCTCACTGCCTGCCCCCTTCTCTGTATTCTCCTTCCTCAGTTAGAGGCCCTCTCTCTGTCCCTCCTCACTCCAGACAAACTTGGGGGAGGCCATGGCTTGGGCATGAAGGGGAAAGGAGGGGACGTTCGCATGGGCCTGGCGGACCTGGAGTCTGCCCATGCTCTGCACTGGGGATGGCAGGTCAGAGCTGGCCCTTGGCACAGCTTCTGACCAGTGCCAACGCTTTCAGATGAATGGGGTCATGTTCCTGCTTGTGGCCAAGATGTCCTGTTCCCCAGGCCAAAAGGAGACCAAGAAGAAATCGGTTCTGTGAGTATTAGTGGCCAAAATCCCAGCAGAGCTCCTGTGGCTCATGGTTTTTTAGCATTTTCAGTGATCATCCTCCCTCTTCCACCATTGCAGAGTGTCCCTCTGTGCATCAGTGTCAGCCTTGCAGCCCCTCTCCTCTCCCACACCAGCCAGCCACGTTAACCCTTCCTAAACCTGTCCTTTCCTCTTGTTCCTACGTCCCCATCTCCACACTGTCCCACCAGCCTGTCCCCCTTCACCGCCTGCCTTCACCACCACCCCTTGTGTCTGCTTGGATTCAACACTCTGCCCTTGTCAACTCCCAGCACCTGCTTTTTCTTCTCCTACATGCTTGTTCTGAGAGCTTTCCCTGCTCTCTCCTGGGCCAGCCCTGGAGCTTTGCTCAGCTCTCTGTGGCTCCAAATGACCTGTGTCATTTGGGGCCCTGTGTTTGCCATGTGTGATCCAGAAGGGAAGGCCTGGGAGTCAGGAGGAGCCGAACCGCTGCGCAGAGAAGAGCCCGCAGTACTGGGTGCAGCAGGGAGGGCTGGGCAGGAGTGCACTTTCCCCTCTGGATCTCTGTCTGTGAGCACTAGACTGTAGATTAACAACACGCACTAACCTCTTGGTGTGTGTCTGTGTGCCTGTCTGTCTGTCTGTCTCTCTCTCACCAGCATGACGTTACGGAGCTCCTTTGTTCTGCTTCTAGTTATTAGCACTACCTGGCTCTTTGGCCTCTTGGCTGTCAACAACAGTGTCCTGGCTTTCCACTACCTCTACACTGTCCTCTGCAGCCTGCAGGTAACTGCCCGGCCTCTGCCAGGGGCGGGCACGGGTCAGCCCAGGAGAGTGTCCCTGTGGTCCCCACAGCCGTCTGTGGAGAGTGGGTGCCCCACGCTGAGCCCCTAGCATCCTGCTGGGCTCCTTGTCCCTTCCATTGTCACCACTGCGGCAGCGAGTGGCTCCTGCCAGTCTTCGCTGCTGTGCTCACGGTGAGCAGTGGCACGGAGCAGGAGGTGGCTGCAAGGTGCTTGGTTCAGAGGTGACATCCAAGGGGCAGCACGGACCATCTTTGGAGGGAAGGGGTCTCCCTGCTCTCAGAGAGCAGAGCAAGAGTGGCCTGCAACAGAGGTGTTGGACACCCCAAATGTGACCCACAGCAGTACCCCGCAGACCTCCTGCCACTGCCGTGGCTGGTGTTGCTGCAAGGAACCCTGCGATCTGCTCGTTGGCCGCTGCCAGCTAGGGGGACACCCCACCCTTTCCTCCCTCACCCATGGCCACCATGGGGGTTAAGCGCTGATCAGTGTCAAGGGGCTCTTTGATGCATCTCTGTCCTGGTGGCCACCAGGGCTGACACGCTGGGCTCTGGAGGAGCCAGGGAGCGGCCCGGATCTGGTGCTGCGGGCGAGCAGGTCAGCCAGCAGCAAGGGGCTGTCTCTCATGGCGTCTCTCCATGCAGGGCCTGGCTGTGCTGGTCCTGTTCTGCATGCTGAATGAGGAGGTGCGGGAGGCCTGGAAGCTGGCCTGCCTCGGCAAGAAGGGGCAGAGCGAGGAGGCCACGAGGAGCACGCAGGTGGGCGAGAGCAGGAGCAGCCCAGGGGTCTGGGGACAGGCTGCCTGCCTGGGACAGGAGCTGACGGGGACGTCCCCACTTTCACAGGGGGGATGGCAGGTGCGGGTGGGAAGGCCATCCCCTGGGCTGCCGCGGCACCTCCTTAACGGGGCACGTGCCCCTCTCCCCGCCTCACCAGGGCCCCAACGCCTACAACAACACAGCGCTGTTTGAGGAGAGCGGGCTCATCCGCATCACCCTGGGGGCCTCCACCATCTCGTCAGTGAGCAGCGTGCGCTCTGCCCGCACCCACTCCAGCCAGCGGGCTTACCTCAGGTAGGGAGCGGCGCAGGGCTCCAGGGTGCCGGGAGCACCTGGACAGAGCCAAGGGCTCCTGCCGCTGTGACCGTTAGGGCCTCCTGTCTTTCAGAGACAACGTGACGGCACGTCAGGGCTCAGCCCTGGATCACAGCCTGCTGGCTCATACCGGCCCCACGGACATTGACGTGGCCATGTTCCACCGTGATGCCGGGGGAGGTAAGGCTCAGCCTGGTGCCTGGGTTTGGGGCCAACCCAGCGCATCCCGAATTAACTCCTGGCTTAAGGAAATCCTTCCCGGTGCAGGCTCTGACTGTACAGTTACATCCTCCACCCCGTGTTCAGCTGTGACTCCCAAACATGCTGTGGATATGAAGGAGAGGCAGCAGCTGTGTTGCGTAGCGCAGCTTCCTCCTGGACAGACAGCAGAGGGCATAGCCAATCTCCAAGGAGCTAGAAATGGAAGAGGCAAGAGGAGGGGGGATAGGTTGTCATGGGGTCCGTGGGGATACTGGGTTCCCCAGTGAGCACAGGCACTGACCCATTGGAGTGAGAGCGGTGAGGGCCACCCTCATGGCCAGGGCTGGGGCATAGGACAGGCGAGCAGAGGCTGAGGGAAGTGGATTTGCTCAGCCTGGAGGAAGAGGAGGCAAAGGGCATCTTAAAGCTATTTGCAACTGCCTTACAGGGAGGTGCAGCGAGATGGAGCCAGGCTCCTCTCATGGGCTCCTGGTGAAAGGGCAGGTGGAGCAGGCGCGGGCTGCTGCCGAGGGAAGGGCAGTGAGGGGTAAAGAAGGCTGTTGTCTCATGAGGGTGGTCAGCCCTGGGGTGGTTCTGCTTTCCTGGAGGCAGAGCCCAGCTGGCCCTGCCCTGGGCAGGGGTCAGAGCAGAGACCTCTGGGTCCCTCCCTGCCTCCGTCATTTGGTGATTTGGTCATTTAACTAGCAGATGCTTGCAGACACAAGTTTGTCCTTCCCCATTTGGGCTGAAAAGCCTCGCCCACCTTCATTCCAAATGTCTCCCGAACACACGCTGTGTCCCTACAGACCAGGACTCGGACTCGGACAGTGACCTGTCTCTGGATGAAGAGCGCAGCCTCTCCATCCCGTCCTCGGAGAGCGAGGAGAACGTGCGCCTGCGGGGCCGCTTCCAGCGCCAGTTCAAGCGGGCGGCACACAGCGAACGCCTCCTCACTAACCCCGCCAACACCACTCCCAAAGGCAAGTCCCGGAGGCTCTGGCAGGGGAAAGAGTGAGCTCAGGTCCCTGGGGGCCAGGCTGTGTCTTGTGATGGCTTCAATTGCTGCTCACAGAAATACTCTCTCCCTCTTCCCCGGGGCCTGTTTTGCTGTGTCCTTCACCAGACGTGGATGGCAATGACCTCATGTCGTACTGGCCAGCTCTGGGTGAGTGTGAGGTTCACCCCTGCTCCCTGCAGAAGTGGGGCTCCGAGCGGAAGCTGGGATTTGACATCAACAAGGATGCAGCCAACAATAATCAGCCAGACCTGGCCTTGACCAGCGGGGACGAGAACTCCCTCACCCAGACCCAACGGCAAAGAAAAGGTAACGGCCTGGAGCAAGCAGGCAAGGGTGGCCTGGCCTGTCTCAGGTTGATGTGGCCCTGAAGGCTCAGCATCAGCTCCGTCTTGTGTCCTTTGGGACATATGGCTTATCTCCCCCGGCTTTCATGCTCTTTTCACTGTTATGCAAAGATTTGACTTCTCTTTCTGTCCGGTGCAGGGATTTTGAAGAACCGCCTCCAGTACCCTCCAACTCTCCAAGGCTTGCCATCCGTCGGCAGGATGACCAACGAGCTGACCTGGTACCAGACCTCCACGCTGGGTCACAGGGCTGTCCCCGCCGCCTCCTACGGCAGGATCTACTCTGGGGCGGGCAGTCTGTCGCAGCCAGCCAGCCGGTACTCGTCACGGGAGCAGCTTGACATGCTGATGAGGAGACAGATGTCCCGGGAGCAGCTGAGCAGACACAACTCAGGAGAGTGCTTGGAAGCCGTGCCCAGCCGGCATGGGTCCAGGGAGGAGCTGGACACTATCCCCAGCAGACATGGGTCTACTGAACACCTGGAAAGTATCCCAAGCAGACACGGGTCTAGGGAAAACTTGGATCTACTGACTGCTAGGCCCAGTCTGAGAGATCATGGGAACACACTGCCCCGGAGGCAGAGCTCCAGAGACCACCTTGACACTTTACCCTGCAGATTTGGGTCAAGAGAGCAGCTAGACTGTGGGCCAGTAAGAGAGGTCTCTAGAGAGTGGCTAAATACATTGTCAAGTAGGCAAGTGTCCAGAGATCGAATAGACACGTTGCCAAGTCGGGATACTTCTCGAGAACAATTGGATTTGCTTTCTAGAAGACAGCCTTCAAGGGACCAGCTAGCATCGGCTAGACAAACTTCAAGGGACCAGCTGGACTTTCTCTCCAGAAGATCTAATTCCAGAGAGCCTCTGGACACAGTGCCTAGCAGGCATCCCTCGCAGGACAACCTGGGGAGTCTCACTAGGAGGCAGCTGTCTAGGGAAAGCCTAGAGCCATTGTCAAGGAGACAGCCTTCTAGAGAGAACCTGGAGGCCGTTCCCAGCCAACATCCTTCCACTGAACAGCTAGATATCCTTTCTTCCATCCTTGCTTCTTTCAACTCCTCCGTCCTGTCCTCGGTGCAATCTTCCAGCACGCCTTCAGGCCCCCAGACCACCACCACCCCCTCTGCCGTGCAGACCTCCTCGACGCCCTCTGCAATGTGCCCCTCAACGCCTCGTTCTGCCACCTCTCACAGCATTTCGGAGCTGTCGCCAGACTCAGAGTAAGTGTGTCCTTCCTCAGCCAGGCCATGTTCAGCTGGTCTTGTGCATTGTCCGCCTGCCTGGCTTCTTCCCGAAGGGGCTTTGGTTTGGGGGGAGAGGGCTGTGTAAGGGTGAGCCCCTGGGGTGAGTGGCAGGTGCCTCCTGGTCCTGAATAGTGACCAGGCAGGGAGAACCCTCGGGTGCGACAGCTCCGGGCACTTGCAGTGCAGCACGAACAGAAACATCAGTGTATCTGAGTCTGCTCGCTCTGCCAGAAGTGATGGCCCTCGTTTGTGGCCTGTGGGGGCTCAGGCAAGATGCTTTGTGCAGCCAGGCTGACCTCATGGCTGGTCCCCTTGCTCAGTGCCGGCTCTAAGTCCCAACGAGCGCATGTATGTGAGGGCCAGGCTGGCTGGAGAGGAGGAGGGGCCCCAAGTCCTACAGGAGCCCTGCCTGCCCCAGCCATGTTTCACCCCAGGGACCCTGTCCCAATCTGTCATTTCTTCCCCTCCAGCTCTGCTTCTTGCTGGTACTGCTCCCATCCCATCCCTCCTTTCCTCTTCCCTGAACTCAGGGACTTGGAGACAGTTGTTCCTGCCCTGACACAAGAGTGCGTTTCTTCCCTGTCCCCATCTGGCATAGCTGGGGGAGGCAGCTGGAGCCCAGGAGGGATGCCACGGCTTAACGCTGTTTTTCTTTCCTCCCTGAAGAATAATGAGAAACGAGGGCCATTCCTGAGGGGCCGAAGCTGTCCACAAGAGAGACAGAAGAAGCAGGGCCCTTCGCCTAGCCAGGCGCTGCCAGCTGAGGTTTGGTGTCCCCAGGGGGCAGGGGCCAGAACTGATGGTGGTCAGAGGCCCAAAACCGACCCTGCCTACCCCTGCCCTCTGGGCTGAGGGGCCAGCAGCCTGCACCACCAGCCGCCGGGAGCCTCCGGGCTCTCAGCTGCCGCCGTGCTCCCCGTCGCCTGCCCGGTGTGACAGGTACGGCAGGAGCCTGCTTGGGCAAGGGCGGCTTCTCCAACCCCCCACGGCCGAGTTCTTCCTCTGTGACCCATTTGTATGCAGGGTGTGCGTGTGTGTGTGTGCGCGCGCAGAGGGTGGGCAGGGGCAGGGGGATGGAAACGGAGCCCAGGACTTGGGGGCAGGGGAGGGTTTTCTACCTTTTTGTATCTTTGTAATCAGAGAGAAGAGAAATTTCTATGGTTATTTTTACGGATGATCTGTTCCCAGGACCTGGAGCATTTGTCTCACCAACAGCCCTTTGCTGGCTTCCCTGGGGGTACCAGGAACCGTGATCCCAGTGGGCCAGAGAGACAGTGCCAGGCAACCCTCATGGCTTTGCCAGCATTGCTCCGTCCAATCCCCATTGCAGGGCAGCTGGTCCCACTGCCCCTCTCACCCTCCCACCGTGCAGCTCCACATGTGTCTTTGCCATCCTCCTGCCTGGCGTCCCTCAGCCCCCTGCAGCCGTGCTGGCCCCACAGCCAGGTCCCCCTCTGCCCTCCCATGGGACCCCCCTTGCAGCTGCCCCCCATCCATGAGCTGGGGCTGTGTGCCAGTGAGAGCAAAAGCAGGTGGGGCAGCAAATTCAGCACTAGGGACCCACTGGGGGAGGAAACAAGCTTTGCTGTTCACTACCGTCCTGTACCGGGATGGTCCCACTCCTATAAGCGCTGGTTTCCTCCGCTCAGCAAATGAGCACTGTTTTTACCCACTGTATGTTGTGCTCTTTAACCTGCGTGTTATAGAGCAAACCTCTGTTGGATTGTGGGTCCATGCAAGGAGCTGGATGACCCTAGCCCTGCTCAGCAGCAGCCTACGCTGTTCCCAGAGCCGGTGCTCGCCCTGTGGAGGATTAGCATCCACAGGAACATGATGTGGCTCCAGTCTCGGGATCCGGCATTGCCCACAAAAGTTGTATCTAGCTGGTTCCCTGCAGGCACTGCGTACATACACACGTGTCCCTGTGCTCTCTGGCTGGCAGAGGACCCCAGCTCAGAGTGGTCTGGAGTTTGGGAGATGGATATAAACAGCACTTTGCCCTCTCTGGAAATTCAGGCTGCCCTGATGGTTTCTCTGCTCGGCCGGGGGCCTGGCCCCGGGCTCCCACTGGCTCTGCCACGAGGTGACGCTCCCCTGTGCCTACCCCAGCCTCGGGCCAGGGGCAGCCAGCTTGGGGGGCCGGCAGGCTCCCTTTCACCTGCCAAGTGCGGTGCCTCTGCTCAGCTGCCCTTGTGGTGCTCTCGGGGCTGCATGACAGCATGCTCCTTACTGCCTTACTACCACACTGCTGTAGCTTCTTACTGCAGCCCAGCTTGACATGTTTGTTTACAGGAGAGGACTTGTGCTGCTGTCCTCTGGGCCTCTGGGGAGGCCAAGGCCTCTCGGCTACGTCCCTGAGTCAGCGGGGAGGATGTGGAGGGGACAGAGGGGCTGGGTGATGGGGATGCCATGGGCCTGGCAGGGGCTGCCTGGCTCCCAGCACAGCCCCAACGAGGCAGGCTCGCTGCTGCACTTCTCCCAGGGATGGGGAGGGAAGGGCCTGCTGACATGTTTACATGCTGTTTTGGACCAGCACACAGAGGGAAAGCCTGCCGGCCCCGCATGCCGGGAACAGCTGGGCCCCTCCGTGCTGCCTGCCTTCACGAACAAACTCGTTTACATGTTTCTCTCTGGCTGCGCAGCACCAGAGCCCTGGGCTGTGCCTCAGCCAGTGCCGTGTTACCCCCTCGGAACTCTGGTGGGTACCCATGTCCTGTCCCTGCTGTGCCATAGGGCCCACTTTTCCGCCAGGTTGGGCACGAGGGTGCTTTGTGTTGGTGCCAAACGGAGAGCAAGTGACAAGTGCCAAAAAAGAAGAGAGCAGCGGAGCCGGTGGCTGTCCCTGCAGAGCTGGGCCAGTCAGGAAGCAGGAGTCAAGTCTGTGGCTCAGTCCCTGATTGTAGTGCTGTAGCCTGGGTTCTGGGGAGCATCCTCCTTGGATTTGGGTTTGGGTTTGTTTCTTTGGGGGGTTTGGTTGGGTTTTTTTTTCCTTTCTCCATCTCCCAAGTCTGTGGGCAGGGAGCAGGGAGATGCCCGTGCCCCCCCCGGGCTGTGTAAAAGTGTATCATGGAAGCGCTGAATTTGGAAATAAAAGTCTATGAAATGGTACTGGCCTCTCCGCCACCTCTCCCTGTGCTCGGGATCCACAGCTGGGGCTGCGGGCACGGTGCCTGGGCTCGAGGCAATGCTGGGAGGGGGCTTGGGCGGGAGCTTGCAGCCAGCTCCTGACCTGAAAGGGAGTCGCTGTGGCTTGGGGCGAGGTGACCAGGTGACTGGGGCTTCAGGTGCTGCCAGTTGCTTGAACTTGGCTATGTCCAGGCCAGTTCACACAGAGATGGGGTCGGCTGCGGTGTTGCCCAGTGGCCCCGGCCCTGGCTGGGTCTGCGGTGCCACAGTGGCTGTGGTTATCTGTGGGGCCCATGCCTGACAGCAGCTGGCACCCCTGGCCAGCAGCCTGGGCGAGGCCAAGGGGAGAACATCCACCATCCGAAGGTAGCATGACCTAAGTGGGGCTGATCTGGGCTGCAGGGAAGGAGAGGGAAGCAGGAGGAGGAGGAGAGGCTGAGTGTGATCCCAGTGCCCTCCGTCCCTCCCTTTCTTGCTGTTGGAGGGGAAAGAGCAGGTGAGCAAAGGGCAATATTGATCCACGGCACCCTGAGCAAGGGTCTCGCCATCAATGAGTGCGGAGCCTTGGTCCATCACAGGCTCCCTCCTTAGTGCTGGCCTGAGCCTGACGCAGCCCAGGGCAGCCCCTGAGCATCAGGGGGTGGGCTCACGGTGGCCCCTGNGCGCAGGTAGGGGGCTGGAGGCTGGGGTGCAGGAAGCAGCGGTGCAAGGTGGGGACGGGGAGCAGCAATAAGGAGGCAGTAAATGGCACTCGGTGCTATTAGCTGCTACCAAGCGGAAGCCCTGTGATGGCCGCCGCTTCGGTGCCAGGTGAGCAGATAAACGATGGGGAGGCAGCAGCTGCATGTGGGTGACTGTGCTGGCATCAGCATGCCGTTACCTGGGCATGGTGGGTCTGATGCGCATGGGGGTGAGACAGTGCGGGGCCAGGGATGCGGCAGAGATTGAGGGGAGCGGGCTCAGCCTCACTGCTGAAAGGCAGACAAGGAGTCCGCGTGTGGCTGCTGTGGGAACTGGGTTGTGCCAACCATGGGGAGAGCCAGGGTGGCCACGGGCTGCCCCCCACCCAGCCAGCTGGGATGGGAACGAGTCTCCTCCGACCCCAGGGAGCACAGTCCTGGGTGTCACCACTTGTGCCACACACCAGCCCCATCCCACCACCCAGGGCACCCAGGACTCCCCAGCACCTGCCCTGCGCTGCCCACTGGCTTTGCCCCGCACCCTGGCACCAGTCAGCCCAGCCCACTGGTGTCTCCATTTCCACTGCTGTGTCCCTGGGCCAAGCGTGACTCAGAAATGCTCCGAAATCAGTGGTGGTACCAGGTCATGGCAGAGCCCAGGAACGTGTGATAGGTTCAGCAGAGTTCCGGTGCCTGCTGGGGACCTTTGGAACAAGATAACGGCTGGGTCTGCATGCTGGGGTAGAGCGGGGCAGTCCACATGGCACAGCACACCCGTTTCCAGCAGGTAAGCAGGGGCCAGAGCCTGTGGAAAATACCCCGGATGCCACAGCTGAAGGCTGTGGGTCACCCTCCTTGCCCCAGGCACAGCTCCTCCAGGACATGGGGCAGCAGGGGGACACCTGTGGGAGCCCTGGGGGGCACAGGAGGGTGATGGCAGGACCCCGAGCAGTGCCCCGGGAAGGTGAGCACTGGCAGCCCTTGGCAGGAGGTTGGCACCAGGATGTGCTCAGTGGCCAGAAGACCCCTGCCCTGCACCTGGCATGGGCGCTGGGGCACGGCGGCACTCTGGGCATAGCTGTGGGCCAGTGGCTGAGGCTGGCCAGGACAGTCCCCAGGATGGGATGGCCCTAGGGACAGCAGTGACAGCCCTGGGCCTGCCACAGCCAGGGCACCCAGCACAAGAGGGCACTGGGGGAGCGTGGCGGGTGCCGCACAGCAGTGGGGCTGGGAAGCAGGCAGCTCCTTGGCAAGGCAGGAGGGAGGGCAGGAGGCAGGGACCAGCATCTCAAAGATCACAGGCAGGTATTAATAAGAGGGAGCAGAGCGTGCGCCTGGCTGGTGGCACCCGACCGGCTTGGGCACAGCAGGTAGGAGGGCTGGGGGCAAAGCGAGCACCCCATGAGCAGCTCGTGGGTCTGGTCGCAAGTGGGTGAGCATCTCAGGACCGGCTGGGGCCACCAGCTGGGGGAGCCTGGTGGGACGGTGGCACCTCTCAGCTTGAGTCCTGAGCAAGGTCAGGCTGCAAATCCATACAGAGACGCCTTGGTCCCACCGTCCCAGCCCCACAAAGGCAGAGATGCCATCCCAACACCACTCCTCCCTGCCCGTGGGCTCAGCCTGCTCTGCAGTGCAGGGAGCTGGGGAGGGCGCCAGCGGAGAGATGGTGAGCCCGTGACACTCGCCAGGGCTTGACATTCCTGCTCCCCTCATGTGTAAAGGGACAAAGTCTGCGGACGGGGCTGTGGGGTGGCTGGGGCTTTGCTCGGTGGCTGTGCTAGCCCGCTGCCCTGGCTGCACTGCGGTATGTGGAGAAGGGTGGTTGGTACAGAGCGGGGTTCTACATGGGCAGGCGGAGGGGGAGCCCCCCCAGGGCAGCCTCCACCCATGCATCCTGGCAGGGCAGATGGGGCTGGTGTGGGGCAGGAGCAGGCAGAGCTGATTGGCGAGGCCTCGGCTCCCTCCCTGCCAACATGCTGGCCGCCTGCTGCTCTCCAGTGCAACCTGCTGCCGCAGCTTCAGGACTCCCAAAACTTGGCTCACCCCTGGCCTCGGGACCAATCCTGCACGCCCGGCCAGGATGGGATGGCTCCGTGAGGCAAGCGGGGCTACAGGAGGGGCTGCAGGGTGGGTAGGGTGCTGGGTGCCCCCAGCCATGGGGACGTGGCTGAGCTGTCCCTCATGTCTCCACAGTGGGCTGGCACGCGGGAGGGCCAGGCAGCCATGGCAGCAGAGATGGCACTGAGTCACCGGGCACCCCATGAAGCGCTGAGTGAGGCTGACCTGGAGGAGGTGGCGCAGCGGAAACCTCCTGCTGAGCACTCGCTGCGCAGCTATCTCTGCAAGACCAGGTAGGACTGTGGCGGCCGGAGGGGTGTGCCTGGACCCCGCTGGGCACTGTCTGCCCCAGCCCCGCTGCCGTGGGGAGCCTGGCTCTGGCTGTCCCAGCCCCTGCGGTAGACACGGTGCAGACCCGGGGGTTGGTTCCCCCAAGCCCAAACACCCGTGCCCCCACTCTGTCCTCCTGCCTGGATGGACACCTGGCTCCAGTGGATGGAGCTGGGAGTCCCATGGGACCCACTGCTTCCCATGGGGTCCCATCCACCCCCGCCGATATCCCCAAGCCCCCACAATTGTGGTCAGCCCCAGCTCCTGCTCCTTCCCCACCAGATGCTCAGCCTCCACTGCCAAGTCCCTGTTGTTCCAATTCCTGCCCTTCCTGCACTGGCTGCCCCGCTACCCAGTCAAGGAGTGGCTCCTGGGGGACATCGCCTCAGGCTTCAGCGTGGGCATCATGCACCTGCCCCAGGGTGAGCAATGCCATGCCCAGGCTGCCAGGCACTCCCTGCAGGCAGGGGGGCCAGGGTTTGGCCATCTGTGACGTTTCTCCCTGCTCCCCCATGTTCAGGCCTTGCCTACGCACTGCTGGCCGGGCTGCCGCCCGTCACCGGTCTCTATTCCTCCTTTTACCCCGTCTTCCTCTACTTCTTCTTCGGGACGTCCAGGCACAACTCCGTGGGTGAGCTGAGGGACCACGTGCTCCCACAGGGATGGCAGGGAGGGAGCGAGGATGAGGGGGGCAAGCCTTCATCCACAGCACAGCATTGCCACATCAATGGGTGGGGAGGGAGCCAGGATGAGGGGGGCAAGCCTTTATCCATGGCACAGCATTGCCACATCAACGGTTGGGGGGGGACCTTTCTTGCCTTTAATTTGCCCCACCAAGAAGGTGGTTGGCCATACCAGAGTGAAAGCACAGTGGGTGCACTTTGAGCCCAGCCCAGGGGGACAGCTGCCTGTGGACCTCAGAGAGTTCCTGGTGCTGACCTTGGGCTCTCTGCCCACACCCTGCCTGTCCCCAGGCCCCTTTGCCGTCATCTCTGTCATGATCGGGAGCGTGACGGAGTCCCTGGTGCCCAGCGAGAACTTCCTGGAGTCCGTCAACGGCACCAACATCACGATGGTCAACGAGGAACGGCGCGATGCTGCCAGGGTGGAGCTGGTGGCCACCATCACTGTCCTGACGGGCATCTTCCAGGTAAGGGGGCCCCAGCCCAGCCTGACAGGGAACAGGGGGCCGTGGTGCCCCATGGCTGTGAGCTGCGGGGCACTCCTCCTGCCACTTCTTCTTCCAGGTGGCCCTGGGCCTCCTACAGTTTGGCTTTGTGGTGACCTACCTCTCGGACCCGCTGGTGCGCGGCTACACCACCGCTGCCTCCGTGCATGTCCTCGTCTCCCAGCTCAAGAACGTCTTTGGGGTCTCCCTGGGCGAGCACTCGGGGCCGATCTCACTGTTCACGGTGAGTGGGAGCTTGCTGCTGCCCTGGAACCCCCGGGTGCTCACCTGTGGGGCACACAGAGGCCCCCAAAAAACATGCTGGGGAGGCATATGCTTTCCTGAGCCCGTTACCTCCTCCTGTGTCCTCTAGACCCTCATCGAGATCTGCCAGAAGCTGCCAGAGACCAATGTGGGCACTGTGGTGACGGCCATCATTGCCATGGTGGCCATCTTCATCGTGAAAGAGCTCAACCACAAGTTCGCTGCCAAGCTGCCCATGCCCATCCCCATCGAGCTTATCACGGTACCCAGAGCTGCCCCAGCTCCCTGTGGGGACGCAGCCATGGGTGGCCCTATCCCCTCCAGGGTGGGATGGGGTGCCTTGGCTCCAGAGCATGTGTCCTCTCCTTCCTCCTCCTCCTCCTCCTCCACCACGGTCCCTGTGCAGGAAGGCCCTGCCTCACTCCAGCCATCCTCCCCCAGATCATCATCTCCACTGGCATCTCCTATGGCGTCAACCTGAATGCCAAGTTTGGCATCTCCGTGGTGGGCAACATCCCCAGTGGGTAAGCAGGACTGGGCAGTGAGGGTGGCTGTGCCAGAGCACCACGCTGCCCACAGAACCCCCCTTTTGAGCCCCATCTCCCTGTCTTGGCTGTAGGTTGAAGCCGCCTGTGGTCCCTAACGTCAGCTACTTTGGGCAGGTGGTGGGCAACGCCTTCGCCATTGCTGTGGTGGGCTACGCCATCTGCATCTCCCTGGGCAAGATCTTTGCCCTGAAGCATGGCTACAAAGTGGACAGCAACCAGGTGATGCTCTGAGGTGCAGGGTCCCTTCCCTGGGTGAAAACCAAGCTTGTACTTGTTGCCACCAGGGGAAGGCACGGTGCTGCCCCACCACTGCTCTGTCCCTGCAGGAGCTGATTGCACTGGGCTTCTGCAACTTCCTGGGGGGCTTCTTCCAGTGTTTCGCCATCAGCTGCTCCATGTCGCGGAGCCTGGTGCAGGAGAGCACAGGGGGCAACAGCCAGGTGGGTCTGGGCAGCATTGCCTCCCTCCATGGGGCTGGACTGGGGGCAAGGAGCACAGCGAGCAGTGGGGGTTCACCTCTTGCCTCCTGTTCTTCTTCCCCTCAGGTAGCCGGTGTCATTGCATCCCTGGTCATCCTGGTGACCATCCTGAAGATCGGAGAGCTCTTCCGTGACCTGCCCAAGGTACATCTGATCCCACAGCCTCCAGGCCACATCCTACCCCTGTGCCCGTCCCATGGCAAGGTGGTGTGGCAGGGGAACAGGCCCTTCACCCCAGACCTGCCCTCAGCATCCTCATAGCTGCAGAGACTTCTCTTCTAGGCCATCTTGTCTGCCATCATCATCATCAATCTCAAGGGCATGTTCAAGCAGTTCAATGACCTCTGCATGCTCTGGAAGTCCAACCGGGTGGACCTGGTAAGACACTGACCAGCCTCAGGGCTTTGCTCTTGTCCCTGAAGAGGGTTTCTCCACCCTCCCCGAGGCTTGCAGATGCCGGCGGAGAGGCTGCGCCGCAGCTGACTGTGTCCCCCCTCCAGATGGTCTGGGTCGTGACATTTGTGGCCACCCTCATGCTGAACTTGGACATCGGCCTGGGGGCCTCGGTGGCCTTCGGGCTGCTCACTGTCATCTTCCGCACCCAGCTGTGAGTACCCTGGGGCCGGGGCCGGTGCCGCGTCCCAAGGGCAGGGGAAGCCCATGGTGACCTCAGCCTCTTGCTCTGCTCCCCACAGCCCCCACTACTCGATCCTGGGGCGCATCTCCGACACCGATATCTACAGGGACGTGGCTGAATACCAGATGGTAACAGCACCAGGGGGTGGGAGATGAGCTGCCTGCAATGGGAGGGGCAGTTCAAAGCACCCCCAGGGGCTGTTCGCTGGGGAAAGGAGCGGGGAGCATTTTGGGGGAGGGAGAGAAGGGGAGCAGCAGGCTCTGTCCCCGGGGCAGCACCCTCCCCATCTGCCCCCAGGCACAGGAGGTCCCCGGTGTGAAGATCTTCCGCTCCTCCTCCACCCTCTACTTTGCCAATGTGGAGCTGTATGCTGAGGCCCTGAAGAAGAAGGTAGGAGAGCTGCCAGCCACCCGGTGCTCCCCATGCCCCCTGCCTGCCGGCACCAGGGTGGTAGTGGGGTGTGTGGGGACATGGGGCTGCATTGTTTTGCAGAGTGGCATCAATGTGGACCGCCTGATTGAGAAGAAGAAGAAGGCCCTCAAGAAGCTGAAGAAACAGCAGAAGAAAGTGGAGAAGGAGAAGGCAAAGAGGAAAAAGGTGATTCCCTGCCGCATGGGACCTCTCCGGTGCCAGCCTGCACCGCCTCCCTGCCTGGCCCTGGCCCTCCTACCTGTGCATTCGCCAGGCTCGGTGGCCCACGGGGCCCCCTGTTCAGTCTAGGGCCACTGGGTGAGAAGAGGCACTGGGGCAGAGCTGGGCCATGGCGTCACACCCAAGGTCGGCGGTGAAAGGTTGGCCATTAATGATTAGGTGGTGGAGCCAGTGAGTCATTAGCCATTTGTCAAGTTAATCAGAATTAAGAGCAAGAGCAAAGGCTGACCTGGCGCCACCTAACGAGCGCGGCTCTGGAGAGGGTCACCCAGGCGCATATGGACAGAGCCTAAAAGTGAGTGGAGGTGTGAGCAAGGCACCCACTCCTGGGGCCACCCACTGCCCGTGCCCTAACGCAGCCAAAGAGCCTCACCAGGACCCACTGCACTGTAGGGCAGGGCAAGCCTGGGGGGTGGTACGCTGCCTGGCCAGCGGGGTGGGACGGGGGTGCTGCCAGCCCCCATGCAGTGAGGCCGGGTCTCCTTCCCTCCCCCAGGATGCAGAGGACAGGCTTAATGGCCCAGGCATGGCGGTGATCGAGCTGAGTGGAGCTGAGGGCAGCACACCCCTTGAGCCCACCCTGCGTACCCTGGGACTGCCCCAGCCCAGCTTCCACGCTGTCGTCTTGGACTTCAGCCCTGTCAGCTTCATGGACACCGTCTCCATCAAGATCCTGAAGAACGTAAGGGGCTGGGGGAGCAGGCGGGCCATCAGCCTCACCGAGGGTGTCCCCAGGGCCCTGTGGGGTGGCCTGATGGCCGCTGCCCGTCCCTCTTCCCAGGCGAAACGTGTTTTCTGCCATTTGCAGATCTTCAGGGATTTCCATGAGATAGAAGTGGATGTCTTCGTTGCCGGCTGCCCGGGTGAGGAGGCTCTGCAGAGCTATCAGCCCCTGCTGGGCATGCCCACCCCTTCGGGACAGAGCTGCTGGCCAGGGGTTCCCTCCATGGTGTCCCCATCCCCAGGGTTCCCCCAGGGGACAGGTGCTGCAGGTTGTCCCAGGGATCCAGTCTGACCCCTGCAGCCCCCGGCGAGGCAGGTGGATCCCTGGTGATGGCCCAGTGCCCCTGCAGTGCAGGGGCACAGAGACTGCTCTGGGTCGGGGGCGCTGGGTTCAGCCGGATGCTGTAGCTTTGGATGTTTTTCCCTCCACACAGTGCCCGTCCTCGCCCAGCTGGAGCGGGGCAACTTCTTCAGCTCGGCCATCACCAAGCACTGCTTCTTCCCCTCGGTGCACGACGCCATGGTCCACATCAGCGGGGCGCAGCGCCAGGCCTCGGTAAGCACCCACCCTTGCCATCCCCATCACTGTGATGGAGGGGAGGCAGCCAAGCCAACCCTTCCCTGTCTGTCTCCCTTAGGTGGACCTCAGCACCAGAATGTAGCCTCGTGAGAGGAAGACGTCTCCCCAAGGAGCTGGGCAGGCGAGTGGGGCTTCGCTGCCCCAATGGCACCAACGCACCCGCCCCAGGGCCCAGAGACCTCGTACCCCTACTAGCCCCCCCAGACTCTTCACAGCCGGGGCCCTGCCCCAGCCGTGACCTCCCCCTGCGATGGAGCCGCAGCAGGCCAAGGGCCCAGCGCCCCACTCCAGCACAGGGACGTCACGCCGAGGTGCCGGCTGGGAGCCCCCGCTCAGCCCCAGCACGGGCCTGTCCTGCCGGGCCGGGCCCCGGTTTGGGGGGTGGCGGAAGGGCCCCC
>WAAD01004826.1:333074-356095 GCA_013389945.1 Fregata magnificens
GGGGGGCAGTGGTGGCGGCGGCGGCCTTCACCCTTCGCGGGGCTTGCCGGGTGCCTGCTGCCCGCCCCCCTCCTCTGCCCCCGGTTTTGGGGGGGCAGTACCGGGTTTTGGCCGGCTCATGGGACTCTTCGCTGAGGTTTTCGACCTGTTTGAAGCCTCTGGCGCTGTGGAGGGTTTCCAGCCCTCCAGTTAACGAACGGTGCGTAGCAGGAACTCCTCGATATAAACGTGAAAGAGCATGTTTGGGCTAGCTTTGGTCAGCTGTGTGCCCAGCAGCGTGCATTCTGGAGGTCTGCCCTGCAGAGGCGAGCTGCTGGTTAGGGTGATGTTAGCATTTGTTTTCTCTTTTTTAGGCAGCTTTATTGACTCTGACAAGGAACCGAGGTGCTGCCACCTACGCCCAGACACTCCATAATATTCCTGAGACCCAAGTGACCACTCTGGACAATGGTCTCCGTGTAGCTTCAGAGGAGTCTAATCAGCCAACGTGTACGGTACGTTTAAGATAGGTTAAGGGCATACTTGAGACAGTCTGCCTTGCCTAGTCTGTAGTTGGTCTTCCAAAAGTGACCAACCGCTATTTGAACTGCATCTTTTGACAGAGACCCTACCACTTATCTTTGTTAACTGGTAGGATTAATGTAGCAGTAGAAGACCTAGCCTGGCTTTGTATAAGTCTGTAGTCAAGCTTTTGCACTCTACAAGTTTTCTCAGCCTTACAGTTTTTGTGTAAGCAGTAAGTGGCCAGTAGTAGTTATATCTCTGGCAAAACTAGCCAAGGCTTTTGTGAGGCTGCTAGATAGAAAGCCAAAATGTGTACAGGAAACAGTTGCTGGTGCTTGTTCTTATTTTGGTGCTACTAGGGCAATGTTTGTGGAGGAGACTTCTTGTCCCTGCTGTTAAATTTGTGGCATGAGGCTTGAGCATGCTCTTTGTTTTCTTTTCTAATATGCATACTTGGTGCTTTTGCCATTAGGTGGGTGTGTGGATTGGAGTGGGGAGCCGCCATGAAAACGAGAAGAACAATGGGGCCGGTTACTTCCTGGAACATCTGGCCTTTAAGGTAAGGAGGTATGGTAGGTCTGGCACAGGACTGCATGGAGAGCTGTTCTAAATATTCACTGATATATTGTGCTTTCGCTTCAGAGGCTGTAGCTGTTAAAAGAGAGTGCAAATCAGGCCATCTGAGTCCAAGAGACTTTGCACACAGTGTGAAAACAAACTTCAAAAGGCACCTAGCCTATAGGGTGTTCTTTGTTGGAATATGCGGCAACTTGCAAGCATGCGTGAATTAAGGCAACTCTTATTTACTAGTTGGTATTTCTTCTCTTAAAGGAAAAAAAGTTGTAAGTTAACATGTGAGACTGAGTCTCTGATGCTGTGGTTCGAATCCCTGACTACCCCAGCCACTGTGTAGTGCACATATAGGACTGTGTTATGAAGCATGTTTCTTCAGGTTAGCAGGCAGAGCTCAAAGCAGCATTTCCTGTAGACATTTATTTGCCTTTGGTTTTCTTACTGGACCAGCAAAGTTTAGAGGCTACAGCTTTTATTTTTCTAGTAATGTAAGTGCCTGCTGAAAAGCCCCTAAGCCTGGGGCTTGCTGACTCGAGTCCGGCCTGTGCCATCATAGGCAACTGCAGCATCTGGCTTGCTCCTTAAGAGATGAGCTCTGTATTAGAAGTAGTTTTCTGCTCCTATTCTGGCTTCTTCTGAATATTGCTGCTTGGATAGCTAGAAACCTGCTTATTTTTGGTTGCGACTTGTTCTTGGTTTACTTCCACTGATGTAATCTTCAGCCACTGTTGTGTCTTAGTGTAAGTCTTGTCCTTCCCTGCTGGGTTTTTATTGGTCTTTCAAAATACACCTCAGCCATCCTTTAGCTAGAGTAAATAAGCCAAGTTTTGAATCTCTTGCCTTCTGCACTTGCTCTTGGCTTTTATGAATCACATGACAGGTTTTATTGTTTTAGGTCTTTATTGCTCTTTTCCTTGCTTTAGTTCTGCCCGAGAGGGAAATCTGTTCATTTCATAATTGTGTTTATCTGTTTTCTTCAGGGCACAAAGAAGCGTCCTTGCGCTGCCTTTGAGAAGGAGGTGGAGAGTATGGGTGCTCACCTGAACGGGTACACCTCACGGGAGCAGACTGCCTATTACATA
Source organism: Fregata magnificens (assembly GCA_013389945.1). Classification (NCBI taxonomy): domain Eukaryota; kingdom Metazoa; phylum Chordata; class Aves; order Suliformes; family Fregatidae; genus Fregata; species Fregata magnificens. The sequence goes on from WAAD01004826.1 coordinate 335,234, forward strand.
AAAGCATTGTCCAAGGACATGCCCAAAGGTAGGATGGCCAGTGCGCAAAGTCTGATTTGGAGGTTACGGATGAAGCAAGCGCGTGAGCTTCTGTTTCTCTCGTACTGGCATCATTTCTAACAACAGACCAGGGAATGAAGCTATAGCTGAGCAGTAAATTGGAGTCAGTAGTTGAAGAGAGCACTGCCGTGACATGGTGCTTCAAGGCTGCAAGTTCATGTGTTCCTAAAACCAGTTTTGCAAAACTCCTGTTATGTCAGGCTGCACTATATTGCCAGGAGGGGGAGGGGGGTTTCAGTAGTCCGTGGTTCTCTTATGGAGCTGAGAAACCAAGGTCAGCGTCAGCTACTGTGTCAGGAGTGCTCAGTGCAGCTCTCGCGAGTGTTGCTTGTGCTCTGTACTGTGATGTGCAGGTTGTTCTTTGGGTCTGTTTTGTCCAGAGGCGGTGATTTGAGTCAGAGCTATGGGCCCTACTGTAGATGTGGGCTATGCTGTAGATGTCGCAAGCTGTCTGTAAGGATTCAGAGTGTTTCTGCAACAGTATCCTGCTTCTGGCATGCTTCACCTTCTGCAGTTGTTGCCTGCTTTCCACTGGCAGTGATGCTTGGCAAGCTGACTTGGAGGCTTCATGCTAAAACAGCGTTGTTTGTCTCTCTCTGATGCTGTGGGAATGGGTCATACTCATCTCTATTATGTTGCATCCCCTCCCCAGCATGGTTTGTTACTGACTCCTCTTGCAGTGCCCCTGCTGCCTGTGTGTCTTTTTTCGTTTCAGCAGCACTGGGTAGCAGTCAGGCAGCAGGACTGCTAACGTTGGAAATGTGTTGCAGTTGTAGAGCTTCTGGCTGACATTGTGCAGAACTGTGCTCTGGAGGAATCTCAGATTGAGAAGGAACGTGGCGTCATCCTTCAGGAGTTGAAAGAAATCGACAGCAACTTGACGGATGTTACCTTTGATTACCTTCATGCCACTGCTTTCCAGGGGACTGCACTGGCTCACACTGTTGAGGGGACCACGGAGAGCATCAAGTGAGCAACGGGCTGGATGCGGTACATGGCCTGTGGGTTCAGTCCTTGGGGTGCACGACTGCTGCTTCTCAGTAGTGGCAACTGCATGAGGAAACAGTCTGTATACAGACATGATCTGTGCTCGTGGGCTTCTCATTGTGTCTTGACTGTGTTTTCCCCATTGGTGCTAGTGAAAGCATAATGCTGCACACGTTATTCTCTAGAATCCTCCTCGTGCAAGACATGAGGTTGGTAGGGCCAGGTTGAACCTTCTCCCGTACTTGTCAGTTTGACGCTGTTAGAGAAATTAAGAGCTGGGGGTGCCCATTAAAGCAGTGGTCTTGAGCATATAAACCTGTTGGGGTACTGGTAGCTCAGTAGCAGGGTCAGTACTGTCTAGTCTGTATTGAAGTCTATCCTTAACTCTTCATCTTGGCCACTAGTTTCCATTCTCTGTGTTCCAGAATTAGAGCACAGGGAAAGCACAGACAGTACAGTCTTGCTTCTAAAAAGTATTGTTACCCTACAACTAAGAGAATCAACATCATCACTGCTGTCTCTGCACTGTGAACTTGCTTCTCCTAAGCCTCTCATCCTTCCAACTCAGATGCTGATATACTGGGTCTCTGTGTTCTTTCTAGGCATCTGACTCGAGCAGATCTAGCTTCGTATGTTGATACTCACTTCAAGGCACCTCGTATGGTCCTGGCAGCTGCTGGAGGTAAGTTCTAGATCCTTGTGACTCTGGGAAGCCTGGCTGTTTTCAAGCTGGTGATCAAACCCCTGTCACACATCTCTAACGTAAAATCAGATGATTTTGTTAAGTTATTTGAGACTGCAAACCTCTCTCTTTCCCATTGCCAGGTATTTCCCACAAAGAGCTGGTAGATGTAGCTAGGCAACACTTCAGTGGAGTGCCTTTTACATACAAAGACGATGCTGTGCCTATCCTTCCGCGCTGTCGCTTCACCGGGAGTGAGGTAAAGTTGTTCTGGTCCCAAGGCAAAACAAGCAGCTGTTGCCAAACTGTTGAATGAATGTGAAACCAGTTATAGCTGCTTCTGAGAGAAAAAAATCTGTTTGTATATCTCAGAGAAATTGATGATGCAGCATCTTGGTAGTGCCCCCATGTTCTGTTCTTGGGGCTTATTGCCACAACATATTGGGTTTTAGGTAGGACCCAAATCCGTTAGGAAAGTGAGGCTGTTGCTCGCATCAGCTGCTGGAGAACTCATATCGAAGCAGCTGGTTTCTGCTCAGTAGTGCCTGAGACTATTTCATTTCACTGGGATAATATCAAGTCCTCCAGTTTGTCAGCCTGGCATTGCAGCAGGCTGCAGACAAAGTCACAGTGCTCATGCAATTCTCCCGTGCTCCTTGATGATTTTCTAGATTCGTGCCAGAGATGATGCTCTGCCTGTTGCCCATATTGCTCTTGCTGTGGAGGGGCCAGGATGGGCTGATCCAGATAACGTTGTCCTCAATGTGGCTAATGCTATCATTGGACGCTACGACCGCACGTTTGGAGGTGGTAAGGTAAGAGGCTTGTGAGTGTGACAGGAGATACTGGAGACTTTTAATATGAAATACTATGGAGACCCTGGGTGAATATGCTTTATGGGAGGCTCTTGTGGTTAGCTTCCAACTGTGAAGTGGTCAGGAGTCTGGAAAGTAGGATAGAAGTGTAATGGAGGCTAATCCAGGATGCTTCTTGAGAGGTGATGCTGGGAAATGAACTGAGCCTTCTCTGCTAAGTTTGGAAGAGGTTTAGCTGATGAATTCTCAGCAGCTCTTTCCTACCCTCACAAACTAACCGCTCAGTGGAGGGGGTGATGGAAGTAGGACAGGGCAGTCAATAGTCTCATGACGCAAGCTTGTCTTACAACTGCAAAGCAGGTGGAACTTGTTTAAAATCCCAATGTTACATCCATTCTCATCTGAAATCTGTCTGGCCTGCATAACTGTGCTAACCCATGCTACTGGGAGACCTTGCACTTCCCATTTTCTCCCACTCCTACGGTGGTATGCATACCAGCTCCTCATCTGCGGCTGGGAAAGGAAATGGTTTTGCTGGATGGACTCTTAGGCCATTGTCTGTGGCTTTTCCACCAGTGAACCTCATCTGTTGACCACATGAAGGACCTAAATTAAGCTCTCCTTCAGCAAAGTGTTCCACTCTGTCTTGTCTGTGGTCTTTGTGAAAACAGCTCAGTTGGAAAGAATTTGAGCTGTGAGGAAGCTGTAAGACTGAAATGGCTGATGGTATCTCCTTATTTACAGAATCAGTCCAGCAGGCTGGCTACGCTTGCTGTGGAGCATAACCTCTGCCACAGTTTCCAGACGTTCAACACCTCTTACTCTGATACTGGCCTCTTCGGTTTCCATTTTGTTTCTGATCCTCTGTCCATAGATGATATGCTGTATTGTGCTCAGGGGGAGTGGTAAGTATAACTTTGGCAAAAGTTGCAGTTTAAGATCTGACCCTCTTGTGGGAGACTGAGCTGGTGGGCAGTGTAATAGATCTTCAAAGAGCTGCATGTCTGTGTGAATTCTCAGCAACTCACATTCTGGTTAATAGATCCTGTAGGTGGTTTCTGTAAATGTCTTAGGATGTGGCTTTCGAGGAGCTATTTTAATCCCTTGGGGCTCTTTGGGTCTTTCATTTGTGCTTCCAAGTATTAGCACTGAGGCTTTGGTTTTTTTATATACAAGTGAGATCATTCCTTAGAGACAAGGCTTTCCCAGGTGCCCAAGAGACATATCTCCGTTGTCTTGTTAAACTTGAGCAAAGCAGGCAGAGTTTCTGTTTGTGTTGTGGCTGATAAATGCTGTGCTGCTGGAGTCATGCCAGTGTTTGGAGGCCTTCTGTCTTTCCAGCTTATTGTATACATGTATATCCCAGTAATGGTTCGAGGCTACATCTGAGATTCAGAGCCAAGCCGTGCTGTGTATGGAGCAGATGGAGTTAGCCCTTGCCCTAGAGACGTTGCAGTTGGCAGGGGAGGAAGGGATTTAGCAGCTGGAGTCCAGACTCTGTAGAACTGTCTTGTTCTTTCAGCATCAGTTTCCATAGCAGCTTGCCATGCATGGGAATAGCTGACACGCCTTCCTTCTCTTGTGATAGTGTACCGCAGACCATTTGCTGCTGTGCCTGATGGGCAAGCTAGAGCAGGCACCAGGGCTGCTTAGACCTTTGTGAGTGTAATGCAGCGTGTAACTTGCTGGCTGATAGCCCCTGCCTGTAAGCTTGAGCTCTTTCTTTCGCCTCCTCCTGTTCAGTGTTCCCCAGTTCTTAGCTGCTCTGCAGTGATCAATAACGAATCTCAAGCCTGCAAGACAAGTGATGTTGATAATAGCTTATTTCTGCAGAGGCTTGGGAAAGGGAGGAAATCACTTTCTGCCTGAGCAGACAAACATCTTTAAGAGCTTTCGTGGTCTTTCCATCTCCTCTCCAGGATGCGTCTGTGCACTAGTACCACAGAGTCAGAGGTGAAGAGAGCCAAGAACTATCTCCGAAATGCCATGGTGGCTCAACTGGATGGTATGTTCTGGTTTACGGATTGAGCACACACAGCTTTCAGAGGGTTACTGCTTATGTCTCTCCAGGGGAGCAAGGCCTCTGCTAGACATTGTAGTACTGCTGGCAGGCACTGGGCAAAACTTCCTTTCCCCTGCTCTGCGTTCCTTCTGCCATGTTGTCAAAGCAGCTGACCCCAGCCTGCTGTGCTCCAGGCTAGCTGTGACTCTGTAAACTTCTAGTCATTCTGTTGCTGAGAGTGAATAACATGCTGCCTGGTGAAGTTAGAGTTGAGGCCCTCAAACCGGTCTGCTTTGGCTGTAACACTTTGGAGACCGGTGAGGCAATCTTTGTATTGCTTAACTTCTGCCGGAGCTGCTTAGAGTGGTAACTGCAACTGATACTTCATTAGAAGCCAGTTTAATGGCTAGAGTTGCTTCTATCTGCTTTCACTGATGATCAGGCTGTGCAATTCTGGAAGGCTTTCTGCTGTGCTGACCATGTGATACCTTCAACATCTAGGTACTACACCAGTGTGTGAGAATATTGGAAGCCATCTCTTAAACTATGGACGCCGTATCCCTCTGGAGGAATGGGATGCCAGGATTGCTGTAGGTATCTGTTTTGGCTGGGATACCTGAGCATGGTTGGGATTTTCTGGCCTTAGTTTGCTGCAGTAACATGAGACTTACTTATCCCTTAGTCAGGCTGCCTAGAGTCCAGGCAGTCAGCTCACTGACACTGATATAAATATGTCAGAATCTCTGTCATAGACTCAGTGTATCCTGTGTCCCTGTGGCTGGATTCAATCCATCCCAGAAAGAGGTCATATGCCTGTGTTAAGGAGCACAACCTGAAATTCCTTTAACAGTTTCCCTGGAGGTGGCCAGCATCTAGTTTGTGTAATTCTGCAGCCACTGTATCCCTTGGAAGGCTTCAGATTTTGGACTGCCATGTCATCTGTACCCTCAGAAAAATGTGCTATGTAGAACATTAGCCATCCTTGCAGACAAGAGCTGTACAGTTGGTGCAGATGGCCCCCAAGGGTCTGACAATATCTTTTTCATGATCTTGATATGTAATGGCAACAGTAACTTCCAACTTTGAGAAATGCAGGTCTGCTAGAAGGGTCATTAATTGCTTGTTTGATATTTATTAGGCCGTTGATGCAAGTATGGTGAGAGAGGTCTGCAGTAAATACATTTATGACAAATGCCCGGCAATTGCAGCAGTTGGTAAGTAGTACGCGGCAATTAGTACATGGTAGCTCAGAAAACTGTAAGGGGTCAAGAGCTGAGTGGAAGTGAGCTGCAGGCACTTTTCATGTGTCTGTTCTGGCCTCCTAACCACTCCGGTTCTTTGCTGATATCCTCCTACCTCTGCACGTTGGATGTGCCAAGGCACATTTGCCAGGAGCTCAAACCTGCAGGTGATGGAGATGCAGTGGCAGCGAGCTGCTGGCTGTCCTCCCACCTCTCTACTTGCCGTGGAGCCATGACTAATATTGGGAGTCCCATAGCTGGGTGTAGGCCCAGAGGCATCTGCCAGGTGTCCTTACCCTGGGGTCATGGTGGTTTATGTAAGGGAAGTGAAGGGACCTGATTTTCTTGTGCTGCTCTGGCATGTCTGTCTGGCCAAGGACAAATTCCTCTCGGAAAACCTGCCTGAGCAGCTCAGCTCTGCTGCGTTGCCTCCTTCCTGTGTGTTGTGGATTCCCCTCCTCCATGCAGCTGTTTCCTCTGGCCTTCAAAGCGGAGCAGCTTGGAAAAGGGAGACGGTTTTTGAACAGGAAGTTGGAATGAACTAGCCAAAATCTCTGTGACTTGGTGGCTCCCTGTATTTCATACCTGTATGTGGAGCTGTACTGAGCATTGTGGAGCAGTGCGAGAAAACAACTTATTCTGAGGAAACAAGTAACAGTTTATCTGTCAGGAGATGGTATCTGCTGGTTTTCCTGATGCAGGTTTGAGCTGTAGTTGCCTGGTTTTGTGCATAGCTGCTCTGGATTGTGCGCACAGTCTGCTGTGCCGCCATCTGCTTTAAGACCATGGGAAACTGCACAGGGATTTTAACTACGTCTCCAGTGACTCACTCTTGTTCTGTTCACTCAGGTCCCATTGAACAGCTTTTGGATTACAACCGTATCCGCAGTGCCATGTACTGGATCCGTTTCTAGGACGTGTCCCTGCGGGTTGGAAATAGTGAAGCTATGGACTGTGACAGGTTCCCCCTGGCTCTGAATGTCTTGTGCACCAGGGGCAAGATGAGTCCCATCAAAATGGCTGTCTTCTCTGTGTTAAATGTATAAAAGTAAAAATAAATATGTCCTATATGGAGTTGGTTCTGCTGGGAGTCAACCGTGTCTTGCTGGGTCATGTATGTAGACATTGTTAATCTTGCCAAATTGGTGAGATATTGGACCAATCAGTCTTGATTTGTCAGGGCTCATGCTAGAATCTTGTCTGTGTGTCTGTCTGCAGCCCCGCCTCCTCTGTCCTGAGCTGGCAGTGTTGTGGTTCAGAGGTCTTGTCTTTAGGCTGGTTGAAGGAAGTCTTTCCACTGGTATGAGGCTGCCAGGGTAGCTCTAGCTATTTCCACTGTGCCCTTCTGTGCAGGCAGCAGCATGGTCAAACTCAGGCTGTAGCATTGCTGTTTGTGCAGACCTAAGAACAAAGGACCCTCGTCTGAGGGGGCCTCTGTGCTCTCTTGCTCATCAAGGAGATCAAAATGTATCTGTGGAAAGTTGGTCCTCTTCCTGTCCCTCGGGTGTGGTGTTAGTGTTTCTGGCCTGGCTGTTTGTGACCCTCTTGTTGGAGGGACCACCTCTGCAGTAGGTGCAGTTTGTGCAATCCCTCTCTCCCTATCAGTTATAGATAAAACTGGTCGGCTGAGTTCCCACCACCTATTGAAGCTGGTGAAGGTGGTCAGCCCAGCCTTGCCTGATGCTGCCTCAGTACGATTGAGGCGGTTGTCGCTAGCAGAGTTGGGGTGGTGTGAGGAGCTGGTGTTGTTGCTAGACAAACATCTTTCCAGAGTCTATATGGGGATGTGTACCTCTCATCTTAAGCTTCCTGGTTATCTGTAAACCAGCTCAATAATGAGTAGAGATTGTTGTGGAGTATGTTGGTATTGGTCGACACATTTCTCTTGCAAATGAGCCTCCATCTGTCCAGTCAGTCTCAGCTATGCAATAGCTGAGAAGCTGCTGACTGAAGTATAGGGTGACCTGGCCTATACCTGGAAGATAATCTCTAGATCTGAATAGTTAAAAGAGCTACCGAGCCCTTTGTGCTTTTTCTGGTGTTAATCTGGTGGTTGCTCCCTTGTCTTGCCTCTGGGAAGCTAGAACATGGAACAGAAAGGATGGAACTGAGCAAGGGGGATGGAGAAAAGGTTCCCACCAGGTGGCACTAGCCTGTCACAGCTACCCTTGGGAGCTGCGAGGTAACTCCTGTTTAATTTTTGTCTTTGGGATAAATCTGCCTGGGATTCTCATTTAATTTCCAGGTGCTGCCCTGACAAGTGGGATTTAAAAATAGTGTAAAAGTTTCTAGGAGTTAGTCATTACACTTGAGACTAATCCAGTGTACTAAATCATTTGTGCTGAATCTGGATTCTTGATGAGAGAGTCAGTGTGTCTGAACTCATTGTGTATACTAGGCAAGTTTGAAACTGTTAAATGTTCTTGATGCAATTTGGGTTTAACTATCGTCGCAAGCTCTGGCTCGTTACAAGTGCACTGAGGGCTGAAAAACTAAACAAGCTCACTTACGCCTCAAGCCTAGTGGAACCAGTAAATGATTCTGTCTTGGTTTTGTGACTGCAATCAGACTGTAATCCTCTTTTGTCTTCCATTGCTATATATTTTTCCTCCCCAGGTGAGCTTCCAGGGTGTTTTGCAGTTGGTGAGAAATACAAGGAAGGGGACATGTACATCCTTGCTTTAGCATTTCCTACAAGTTTTCTTCTCTGGAGGTATCTGCTTGGGAATGGTTGTTTTCCTTGAGTAATTCCCCAGGCCCTCCTGCACTACTTTGTACTAGGAACAGATTCAAACCCCTCTGCAACTGCTGCTTTCCAAATTGCTCTGTTTCTCTGCAAAAGCAGCAGGCTGGCTGCGCTGAGCAGCATGCTCCCAGCACTTCAGGGAGGACTAACGCCTGCTCCCTCCTGACCAAGAGGCTGCAGCTCTGCAAGGGTGGCTGGCTTATGCAGTGTTAGAAGGTATTTTGTAGATGCTTTCATCCATGTAGAAATCTGAGTATCTGGGCTGATCTGGACTAGGAACCTTGCCCTGGTGAGTGGCATTGGGTGCAGAGTGCTGTTGGGTGCCTGCTAGCAGCTAGGAGTTGAGGCTGAGCCATGGCCAAGATGTTGGCACCTTTGGCTGCAGTTCCAATGGCACTCTGCCTTGTAGTGCCTGTCGTGCTTGGGTGCTGTGGCAGTCCGTGCTTCCAGAAACACGGGCGTCTCACCAGCTCTAAGGATTGAGCAGTTTGTGATACATTTTTCCTTGGTAAACAACAAGGAGCCAGACTGGGGATCTGAAAGGTGGGGAGGGGAAACCCATTCAGGAGTTGAGAGCATTACTGCTTGGCAAAGACACCCGCACTCTGAGCCTTAGTGAGGGGCTTGGGAAGCGTAACCTGGAATTAGTGCAGAGTCGTCAGGCATTTGGCAGCCGAATCCCTCAGTGCTGGAGGAACTGAAGCTCTAATCTTGTTGGCAGGTCTCTTGCTGTTTGAGCCGTAGGGGTGTGTTTCTGTTCCTCCATTGGAGCAGCCTCAGTCCAAGGGAATCCAAACTGGGAAATGTCTGGCACAACGGAAGTGTCCTACCTCAGTGCTTTTCCCGAACCTTGAAAAAGTGAGATCTTTCTCTGGACCTCTCCCCTCCCCTTCCTGCGGTTTCCGCTGCCCAGTGAAGGACAGTGGCAGTGCCAGAGGAGGGAGTTGGAACCATTGCTAGAACAGGGCAATTTCACTGAAACTGGAGATGGCCTGGGTGACCTAATAAATCTGTTTCCTGGCTCTCTGGACAATGCAGGATTGTTCAGCGGGGCTCTTTGACCAGTCTAGTTTTCAATGGCTTAAGTGTTTTATTTTGCTACTTCACTTGGAAGGTTACTTGGGATCCCATTAGACTGTGCTGATAAATTTAGTCCTGTGCATGAATTGGCCTTTGCTCCCTCCCCTTCTGCACGGTGCTAACTGTCTTGTCCTCTCCTGGTAAAGTTCCCTCTTTGAAGCTCGTGCTCTCCACCTACCTCTAGGCAATTGCTTTCCCTCCCTGACACCTTGGCACTCTGTCTCTTGGCTGGATGAGAGGATGCTGTGCATCATTGTGTGCATCCTATGCAAGGCTCTGTAATGCCACCTGCACACTGCTTCGGTGATTTTTTCCCACCATACAGACCTATTCCGGGTACATAAAATCTAGCAGTGAAAACAGGGAGCGCTTGCTAGCAACCTGTGTTGAATGTTCCAGGTTTCCCTGGTCTCTAGCAGGAAAAGCTGTCGATACCCCCAGCGTGGGGCTGCAGGGCCAGGGCAGATGTACAGGGTGGATCTGCTTGTGGAGTAGGCAGCCCCTTTGATATGTGAGCTGCTTGTTTGGGATTCAGGCGCTTGCCAAGAGAGGGGCCACAGCAGCCAACTGTCAGTAGTTGCCTCACCTGAACTAATTAACCCCCCTGGAAAGTACAGTTGATATTAATCATAGGTGCTGAGCCAAGCCTGTCCTCAGGGAAGCGGGGAGCTGCAGAGAGGCTTTCACAGAAATGAGAGGCTTGGAGCCGTGCCGCTCTTCAGTGCCAGAGAGCTTTTGGGAGGAGAGTCCGCAGCCCTCCAGGCCTGCTTCTCTACCCGCTCTCCTGCCGAGGCTGGTGAAAAATGGCAGTGGGAGCAATAGGTGAGCGGGGTTTAGAAGACAGGGCAGGAGAGGTGCAGCTCTGCTGGTGTCTCGTGTTGCTGGAGCCTTGCACCGCTTGGACCCCTTGGTGCAGGGATTGACCGAGGCATTGGCATGGCCATGACCAGGGATCTTTTCTCCTGGCCAGCCCCTATATAGTGTGGTTTGCTCAGAGGAGGGCTGAGTTCTTGCTGTGGTGAAGTGTCACCCAGCAGGGTTGCAGGATTGCTAGGGTGAGGGTGGTACCCAATGCTTGGCAGACTCACAGGCTTGCCCTCCCCAGGCCTCCTGCACTTCACCTTACCCTTCTGTGCGCCGTGGGGACTTTGTACACCAGGAGAGAGGAATGGTGAGCAGCGATATCCGGATGCATATCCAGAACTCCTGTTTCCTATTTGGAAAAGGAAACAGCTCATCTAAAGCTTTAGTGTATTCATTGCATGGAAGAGCAATGGACAAAGGGCCCATCCAGGCCTGACTGCCAGCTACAACCATCCCAGGCTGCTATGAGACACGAGGCTGAGCAGGGCACGGCAGCAGGGCTTGTCGTCTTTGTCTCAGCTCTTTCTTCAATGGCATGTCTGGAAGGGGGCAAGTCTGAGCCCTGAACACCCTCATTAAAAGCTGCTTTACCCCACACGCCATCCAAAGAGGATCGGTGGTTCTCACTTTTCCATGCAAGTCTCTTCTTTCCAGCTCTTTCCCCTTACATATTTTCCTTCCTCAGGGCTCTGAGGTTTTTAAGTGGGGCTGCCAGGCTGAGGTTCAGCTCTGCTGCCCATTGAGCCCTTTGCTGGGGATGCCCAGAAGAGAAAGCTACTAGATGCATGGTGCCTCGAGGAGGATCTGCCCAGGTTCGTCACGTGCCCAGCTGTGGAAAATGGAGCTGCTGGCCCAGCACTAGGCTGCTGGGGGTGGCAGCCTTGGGAGGTCCCAGCTCTGGTCTGTGAGAGCAGGAGGGATTTTTTTGTACAAAGAGGTGTCAAAGGGAGTAGTACCTGTGCTGGATCACCCGCCAGGTGCTCTGGAGACACTGCTCCTGCTCAGTGTCCCACCATCCATCACTGAGCCTCCGCTGTGCTCTGGGATTATTGAAGGCTCTGTACGCTGCCTTGGTGTGAGAACTGTGTAGCACAGCAGCACGAGGACAGAGAAGGAAAGCTGGATCAAATGCCATGTGACCTGATTTGAGCGAGGCTAATTATGTAATTAAGATATTGAAACAGGAGCCTGAATATCTGAGTACTCTTCCTAGTTTTGCCAAGAGCCTGCAGTGGGACATGAACATTTAGCTTTTCTGGGTGCTGCGTTGCCCTGCTGTCAATGTGGGCACTGCCACTCAGTGCAATACACAGAATAAAGCCACTCTGCATGCACTGCCCTCAGCACACGGTCGCTCAGGTGTGCAAAGTGTTTTGTAAAACAGCCCCAGTACTGTGCACTATTTTCTACTTTGTGTGTAACTTGGACAAAGCTGTAAAAGGAACATGCTGCTTATCTCTTATTTGTTATATTTAGGGAAGTGAGCTGACTCTTGGGGGGGATTTTTTCTTCCTTATTTGAATGTTTAATCTAGGGAATTAAAGCTGTGTTGCTTTTGAGATTTAGGATTTGGTGTATATTCAGCTTCAGAAAACTGTATTCTGACCTTCTCCGAGTACAGTTTAGCATTGTACAGATTCACATGTACCAAAACCATGACCTCTCCATTGAGACTGCATCTCTCTTGAGTAGTTCTCGTAGCAATTGAGAAACAGACTTGGTGCTACCAATGAAACTTGGAGGATGTGATTTCCAGGTTGGGATCTGTGAAGCAATAATTGCCCACGGATGTGGCGAGTGGGGCTGGGGCCTCTCACGGGAGGCTTGGTGAGCAGTGGCTCTAGGAACCAGAGCAGCAGGCAGAGCCCTGCAGCAGGCAGTATGTCTGTGGCAAGTTCCTGCCTCCGCTCACCTGGCGTGGAGGGTGCCCTGGCGTGCCAAGGGGCTTCCAGGAAGAGGCAGCAGACGAGTGTGCTTGAGCCCCGGGTGTCTGGGCTCCACGTGGCGGTTCTGCATTTATTTCCACTCCCTCCCCCCGCCTGTCTGCTGCGAGGCTGGAGGTCCCCACTGCCCCCAGCCGCTCCCTGCTGTGCCTCTCCGGCTTCCCCTGCTTTGTTTACAGCTGTTCCAGATGTGCAGCGCTTGGCAGGAGCCCCTGTGACATGGGAATACAAGTATCTCCTGTTTCTGCCTCGCACGCGCAGCGGTGACTCACAGGTGACCTTGCCCTGGCTTTGCTGAGGAGGATGGAGAGGGATGAGGTCCCTACGATCCCAGGCTGATGACTCCCGAAGGTGGCGGGGGCCAGAGGCAGGATCCTGCACTCCTCCCTCCTCGACGGCAACGATGATGGGTGCAGAGGTGCTGCAGACATGTTTTCTGCAAGGAGCTGGAGCTCTGAGAGCCCCCCATTGTTGTTCCTCTGGGGGTACACTGTGTGGATGCAGACTGTACCCCCATCCTCTGCGGGACCCTCACCTGGGCTTGCTCAGCCTTCCCCCTGGAGCTCTGCAGCATCCTGCCCTGTGTCCGCTGCCGCAGCTGCAGAAGTCCTTGCATGAGATGTACGTGGCCACCCGCCCCGTGCCATCCCGGTGACGCAGCCCTCCTGCTCGATGGAGATATGAAGTCATCCTGGGGGGGTCTGGGGAGGGAGGAGTTCCCATGGTGACAGACAGCAATTCACCCGACGGGGCAGGGTGGGTGCTTCATCCTTTTTATTCTTTTCTTCTGGAGTTGGGCACCCAGCCAAAGAGCTGAAGGAGCAATGGCACAGCCTCACGGGGGAGAGCCGTGAGGACAAGTCCGGTCTCGTGAACTGCACAAATCCCTCTGCAGCACGGTACCCCCTGCACCCTGGCTGCTGCCCCACAGGTAGGGGTGCTCCCGGCCCCTGCTGCAGCCTTGATCCCCTGGCTGCTGGGACCCCCGACTCCACCCTGGCTTCCTCACCACTCCAGCAGACTGATGGCCAAACCTTTATCATCCTTCCCACGGACTGTGGCTGCTGAGTGAAACACGCAGAGCAGTATCCTACAGCCACTGGAGATCCAGCACTGTTAGCTGGCGTGCCCCTGGTAGGGGAAGGCATGATGGCATCCTGCAGGTAAAGGAGTTTGTGCTATCCACATGTCTTTACCAGCACCCAAGACCTGCAAAAGCCCCTTCCCCGGAGGCTGCAGCATGGCCCCAGCTCTCCAGCGGTATGTACACCCTTCTGTGCCCCTGCCTGTCCCGGGCAGGGCCCCCTGCCGCGCCTCAGTGCAAGCTGTGCCGTCCCCTCCCTGGCGGAGCACGTGCCAGCGGCTGCCTGCTGGGCTACAGTGCTGCCCCGCACGTCTCCCACCAGCCCTCGAGCTGTGGGTGATGCTCCCCACGGCTCCATTGGGTGCCCGCTGCACAAGGAGCGGCCAAGCCTCATGAAGAGTGGGACGGGGGCTCTTTTATGAGCCCTGCCAGAAATTTATATGGAGCCGCAGGTGGTGTTTAGGGGGTGTTGGTGCAGATTGTGAAACACTTGAAGAGAGGCAGAGAGGAAGGATTGAGCAACCACGCTGTCCTCCCAGCCGCCAGAGCCACATCCCAGATGCAAGAGTGGGGAGGTGAGAGCAGGATCGTCTGAAAGGGGAGTGACTAAGGGGCAGCCTTTCCCTGGCACAGGGGCTGCAGGAGAGCTGGGTTTGGAGAGCTGAGGTGGGCAAACTCCCTCTTGTGCAGCTCCAGAGCGGGTCCCTCTTGCCAGTTGCTTGTAAGCGCAGGCCGGCACGCTGCTCTGCCAGTGCTGGCTGTGCCTCTGCCCATGGCTCGGCAGCAGGAGGTCTTGTGCACAAACCATTAGTGACTTGTTATTTCCATCTCTTGGGAAGGCAATGACCATCCACAGGGAGCCCTGGTGCAGCAGTAGGGTCCTAGGACAGTAGTCTAGCATGTCTTCACTCCTGCCCTCTGGGACTGGGATAGGGGCCCCCGAGGGCTGGCTCCTCGGACTCACAGCCATGCCTCTTGGCAATGCTCCTCCCCCGGGAATACAGCTGCCCTGAGCTGCTGCAGCCAGGGAGGCATCTGCTGTTGCCGTTGGAGGGAGGAACAAATACTCCTGGCCTCATCAAGCCGTGTGAACCCCCACCGCAAGGAGCAGCTTCTTGCAGCACAGCTGGCAGCATCCCAGGAATGGCTCCAACTTCCCAGGCCTGCACGCTGCCTGCCTGCCATTCCACCTCTCTGCCTGGCGAGCAGTTGCTGTGCCCCTGCCACTGCACTGCTCCCCCCGACACCCCCTGCCATGCTGCTGCCTGCTCCTGCAGGGTCTCCCCTCACATGTCTCCAGGGTCCATGGGGGCTCCCACAGCCAGGTTAGCCTGCAGCTGGCCTCATGGCCCTGGGTGCCATGCTGGGAACCAGGCAGCTGCTGTTTCCCAGCCCTGGGAGGGGGAAAAGCTCAGGGTCGGGCAGCAGGGCAACTCCAGTGCACAGCGAAGGTGGTGGTGCCTTGCCCATCTCCCCCTGCACCGGCTGCTCCCAGCTCTAGGGCTGGGGGAGGAGGCATGGGGCAGCCACAGCTTTGCAGTGCTCGTCCCCCTCTGATGGGGTGTTGAGATGCTGCAGGGTTTGGGAGCAGGCAGGCAGCTCGCCCCCACATGTGGCAAGGTCTGCTGTGCTGCTGGCAAGCACCCCAGCTCTGCAGGGTTGGGCTCTGTGTCCTGGGCTCCTGCATATGCCCCTGCTCAGCTGCTCCCTGTGTCAGTCTGATTTGAAGCAGAGAGTAGTGGTACCATCCTGCCTGTGAAGCTGGCGATTATTCCTGTGAGGTCCGCAGGAGCAGTGCTGGGCTCCTGCATGCCCCTCTGGTCCCCTGAAGCCGCAGTGTCCCTCCTGCCCGGCCCCTGGGAGCCAGGTTTGGCGCAGAGCGGCAGGCACTGTGCAAGGCCAGGAGCAGCCCTTGCCCTGGTGACGGCACCCCCAGCACCCAGTGGGGGCTGAGCTGCCCCATCGGCCTGCAACACCTTCTTGGAGGGATGCTGGTGAGGGCTCGAGGTAGCCAGAGACGTGGCACCTTGGCGTTTGCAGGTAAGATGATCTCCTCACCTCCCCTAGCACTGCAGGGAAGCACCAGTGACCTGGCCTTGCCCCGAACTGCTCTTCCAGGGGACGGCTGCACGAATGCCACCTTTCACCTCTGCATCCCACTGCCACACCAAAGGTGTTGCGCTGCCAGTGGTGCTGGTCCTCAGGGACCCCCGCGGCTGCGCAGGGTTGGGCGGGCAGGCTGGGGAGCACTGGCGGGTGCAGGCGCCCGGTGCAGGCGGGCACGGGCTGGCTCAGCCACCCGGCATGTCGAGTCACGCTCTGCGCACCGCGCACCCAGCCTGCACATGCCCTGAGCGCGCGGGCTGGCGGCTCTCCCTCGGCTTCCCTTCATCTTCTCTTTCCTGCAGGCATCCAAGGGGAAACCACTCCCTCTGCTCTGCCAGGCCCTGCTGTCGCACCGTGATGGGTCCCTGGGTCCCCCTTCGTGCAGCTTGAGCCCGGCTGTGCCCTGGGTGCTGCCTGCCGCTGCCTGCATACCCCGCAGCCAGGGCTGGGCCAGGAGCACCTTCATCCGCCGTGCCCCTGAGGCAGGCAATTTGTCTGCCCCTACGAAGAGGCAGGAGTTTCCCTTCCGTAGCAGTGTGTGTTGGGCTGGCTGGAGCATCTCTAGGGCATGTGCACCCCATGGGGCTGTCAGCATGGGGAAAAGTAGCACTGGCCCCACGTGGAGGTCCTGGGGGAGCTTTGCTGCACCCGGTCCCTGCGTTTCCACCCTCTCCTGCATCCCCATCCTCAGGGGCAAGCCGGGTGTATTTTACAGAGCCTGGTCCCTGCTGCAGGTGGGGGCCGCGGAGCCAGGAGTGAAGGGGAGCAGCTCGTGCCTCAACCAGTTGAGAAGCTGGATTCCTGATGAGCCAGGCTGTGTGGGCAGTCACAGGCAGCATGGGGCACATCACCTCCAGGGGCACTTCAGCCCGTGCCTGCACCCTGCTTCTCTCTGCCTCCCCCTGGGTCCCCAACACCCAGCCCCAGCCACTGTGCAGCCTCTCTGGGCATCCCCAGCATCACCCAAAGCCCAGCCGCAGGATGCAGCTGATGAAGGTAACTGGTTAACTAGGGACTCTCGAGCCCCATGCAGTGCTGCTGCCTCCTCATCCCGCTGCCATCGTCCCCACTGTCACCCTCCCTTTCTGGCACACTGGCCCCATGCCGTTGCAAAGTGCCGCCGGCCCTCGGCAGAGCCCTGGCGATGCCTGGCTTTCCCCTCCCTCGCTGTCCCTGAGATCCAGCCCAGCCTCTGCGGTCAGGCTGACCGGGGCTGCCTTCTCCTGCCTGACTCAGCCAAGGGGGAGGGTCACATACCCGCGGTGTCACCGTTCCCTCCCTGAGCCCTGTCTGCGTGGATGGCAGGGCCTGGCCGCAGTCCAGCACAGCTTTGTGAGATGCTGGTGTGTGGCTGTGCTGGCAGCAACCTCCAGACACAACAGTTTACAGGCAGGAAAAACTTCCCAGCCCTCCGCAGCAGCTGTGGGGGGAGCTGGGGCATGTGCCCGCCCCACAGGGAGCCCTGGCATGGGGGCACAGCGGGTTCAGCCCGACCCCAAGCCTGGCTGCAGCGGGACCACTTGCCTCCATCATCCTTCACCCATCAGACCCTCCCTGCTGCTGTCCCCGCAGCCAGGAGCATCCCCCTCACTTTGACCATCCTCAGAGCCGCTGGGCAGAGAGGGCAGCTCACCGGTCACAGCTTCACCCTGATGTGATGCTTTGCTTCCTTTTCTCGCAGGGATGTGGCTTTGGGCAGCAGCAGAACAGCGGGTGCTGCAAGATGTCCCCTCTAGCACAGAGGAGCTGGGGGGCTGTTGTCCATTCCTCTTATGCAGCACAGCCTGGAGGGCTGGCGCGACCATCTCCCACCCCAAACCCTTTGGGGCAGGTCAGCAGGAGGTAAGGGGTGACCAGTTTCCCACCCTGGCCCATTTTGCAGCCCCTGGGCTTGCTGGGGAGCCCTGTGGGGTGGCACGGGGGTGCCCGAGGCCACACTGTGAGCATGATGCTGGCCCTCCGGCGCTCTCCCCGAGCTGGCTGGTGATGGCAGCGGGGGTCCACAGGCCCCTTTCCCGGGATGCTGGGGGCGGGTGGCTGGGTGCCGTGGCGGGGAGCTGGCGGTGGCTGGTGCTGGGAGACATTCCTGGAGCGTGTCCCAACCGGCCCCTGCGGCAGGCAAGGTTCCCCCTCCGGCTCCAGCCAGCTCCTCCTCCCCTCGCTTGCCTCGGCGCCAGCCCCCCGCTGCTCCCCTCTGCCTGAAAGCCCCCAAATTTAGAAGGGCCTGGGGAGGGGGCAGCTCCCTTCCAGCAGCCCCAGAGTTGTCCCGTGCATCCCTGCCAGCTGGGGATGCCCATGCCATGCTGGAGCGGGGAGCGCTGCCGTACTGCTGCAGGGCCAGGAAACTAAAATCCTGTAAGGATTGTGCTGAATCCCAGCCCGTGCCAGATCAGCACCAAAGGCAGAGGCTGGGGATGTGGAGAGGGTGGGCAGAGGATGGGGTGCCGGACCCGTGGCCGCAGCTGGCTCTGCAGCCCAGCACGCGTCTCACCCTACCGCGTCTCACCATGCTGTGTGACTCATCTTTCCTGCCACTCGACACAGAACTGAAACCTTACCTGGGACTGAAGAAAACAGATTTTCCTCGTTTCCCACTAAGGCAGCAGTGAGGCTGCCTGCCTGGCAAGTGCAGGGCAGGGAGAGGCTCAGCCCTGGTGCCTCCCGCGTGCCCACTCTCAAACTGGGGGGCTTCTGTCTCTGGGGGTGGCGTGATGCCCTGTGGGGCTCAGAGCTGGTGGTCCCCCCATGTCTGCAGCCCAGGGCAGTGCCCTGCAGGGACCAGGGCCGGTGAGGCCTGGGGAGATGTTTTGGGGCTTCTTGCAATCTGAGACTTATGGGGCAGCAGAGGCTGTGCCACGGGGGGTGCATGGCCAGCTGGCAACTGGCATTTGGGGACCAGGGTGGCACGCACAGGGCAGACAGGAGTGAGGGGCTGGGGTTAGGGTCAGCCCTGCAAGCTTTGATCAGTGTCAGTGGGGAGGAGTCAACATGCTTTGGGGCCAAGCCAGCAAGGAGATGGGGAACCCCAAGCCTGGGCTGTGGGAGTAAGGACTGGTGGCCTGGCTGCCAGCCCGCCAGGCTTGGGAAAGGGCCGACAGCTTTTTGGGATGTTCCCGGAGGGACTGGCATGCAGCGGCGTGGGGCGGCCGCGTGAGTCATTCGCACCTGGTGCTCTCCCTCCACGGAGGCAGAACCGTCCCGCGCCTGGGGCCGTGGATTCCTTCCCCGGCCCTGGTATGTGGGGGGTAGCTGGGAAACATCGTGGAGGGGGAGGCAATCTGATTTTGGGGACCCAGCACCCCTGCGTGCCCTGCTCCAGTACCAATGCAAGGGGGATGCTGCTGGCAAGATGGTCAAGATGCTCCTGGGCTGCCCACAGGGGAGCGGGGCTTGGGGACCACCCCACACCGTTGCCTGCGACGTTCCCGGGGGCCGAGGTGGCAGGCAAAGCCCCTGGCACAGCTGCAAAGCATCGCTGCCCTGGTGCCTCTGCCTGCGGTGTCAGCTGGGCAATGCTCGCTCCAGCATTGCCCCCGTTAGCCAGGGTGACCCCCGGCCGCCCTTGCCCTGCTGCCGGCACCTCGCCGTGGGGCTGCTCCACCAGCTCCGGGCCTGGGGCCAGCCACAGAGCCCTTGGCAGATCCCTCCGCTCCCTGTTTAACGAAGCCCCTTGTCTAATTGGGACAGGCCGCCCTGCCTTCATTAAGCAAGCTCTGGTGGGAGGAGGGTTTGGGGACGGTCCTGACCTGGGGATGCTGGACCCGCGGCCAGACCCACAGAGCTGGGGCAGGCAGGGGGAAACCCATGGCCATGGTGAACTTTGGAGCCAGCTGGCTAGGTTTGGGGGCCAGGGCTGGGGCCTAACGAGAAGAAGGCTAACGAAGAGGAGGGGATGCACTGTTTGCTGCGCCTTTAAGAAGAGTGGGGGCATCGCCACTCCTCCCCTGCTTGGGAACAGTGTGTGCCTGGGAAAGTTGCCTGCAGCGGGCCCTGGAGCATCTTTGCGTGGTGGCAGGTGGCCCTGCCTCAGGCCCCCAGCTGTGAGGTGGCCCTGGGCCCCAGGGACCCCCGCTGTCACTCCCCTCACTGCCCGCAGGAAGATGCCCCCAGACCTGCCCACTGCCCCACCAGGAGCCGGAGGGGAGCTCCTGGGCCGGCAGCCGGGAGGGCACAGGTAGGCAGGGTGCTGGGAACAGGGGGATGCGGGGTAACCACGGGGACAGAGGGGAGGTGGCATGGGGCACATGCTGGGGCCATGAGCTGGGGTTAGCCCCAGGTGAGCACAGGCACCAGTGGGGAGGATGGGGTGCAGCGTGGTCCCATGGGGTGCCCTGGGGGCAAGGGGCACCCTGAGGGTCAGGGGTGCACCCTGGGCCGAGGAGGAGCCCCAGGGGACAGTCCTACCAGTCACTGAGCAGGCAGAGAGTGAGGCCAGGGCAGTGCGGGGTCCCTGCCCACCTTGCTGGGCATCTTCTCCCTTTCACCTCCTCCCACCAGCTGCAGTCACACCACCAGCAGCTTTCCAGCGTGTTTCTCCAGCTCTGGGGTAGGTCTCTGCCACCAGTCTGCTCTGGTGGCTGCTGGGAGATGGTGTCCGGAGCAGGGTGGCAGGATGCCCCACAGCTGGCTCCAGGGCAGTCCCTATACTTGAGCCATGGGTGCTAGGGTCCCACGGGAGGGGTACCATGAGCTGTGGGTGCAGGAAAGGTCCTGGCCAAGGCCCAGCTGTCCTGTAGCCTCATGGGACCTGTGCTGGCATGGGGAGCAGCCCTTCTCCACCCCCATCGTCCTTCCCAGGGCTGGAGCTCAGAGCCAGGCTCTAACCTGGAGGTGGCCGGGGGCTCGGGTCCCCATGGC
This sequence comes from Fregata magnificens, assembly GCA_013389945.1. Lineage (NCBI taxonomy): Eukaryota > Metazoa > Chordata > Aves > Suliformes > Fregatidae > Fregata > Fregata magnificens. Next base: position 355,701 of record WAAD01004826.1, read on the forward strand.
AGCTCCTTCCAGCTCTGTCCAGGGCCAGGCAGTGCCCTGAGGTCCCTGTGGACACATTCCCCTGGGATGGATGGAGGTGTGTGGCCAGCTCCTGGCTGGCAGGTCCCAGAGCCGCTCACCACGTTCCTGGGACATAGAGGATGGAGGGAAAACTGCCTTGAGCCTCACCGGGGCCCGCTCAGCCCCGCACGGAGGTCTCCGCGGCAAGCCCAGCTGAAATCCTTCCCGGGGGTCCAACTCCCTCCTGCTTCCCCATCCCGGAGCCCCCCAGCTCCTGCCCGGGGTGCCACCGGCGGGGGAGCCAGGCGTGGCACTTTGGGAGGGGGGGGGGGAACAGCCCGAAAAGCCGCTTTCCTCCTCTCCCCGGGGAGCGGGTGGGAAAAGCCCTTTTTGGG
>WAAD01004826.1:356782-391631 GCA_013389945.1 Fregata magnificens
GCGGGGTGCTGCCAGCCGCGCCGCCGGCGTGGGGGACCTGTGGTAACACGGCCGGGCACGGCCCCGCTGCCTCCCTGCCCCGGCCCAAAGTGGGGGCTCTCCCCAGCGCTGTGGGGTGCCAGCAGTGGTGCCCAGGGTGGTGCTGGCACCTTGCCCTCTCGAGGCTGCCAGGCGTCCTGGCATGGCACGGTGCTGGGACCTCCCGGGCCCTGCTGCTCCGTCACCACTGTCCCCAGAGGCATGGGCCTGGTGTGGGGCAGCGGTGGTAGCATCCTTTCCCGCAGGCTCCCATGATGAGCGGCTGGCTCCTGCTCCTCGCTGCGCTCCCTGTGCTCCTGGCCCCCCCGGCTGCCACAGCGCAGAAGAGGAGCCAAGGTGGGTGCTGAGCACCAGGCGCATGTGGTGGCGGGGGGCTGAGAGGGGCCCAGGACCACCATGCCGTGGTGCCAGTCCGTGCCCTGAGTGCTGTCACTGCCCCCCACAGCAGTGTGCGAGGACGTGCTGGAGGCCGACATCGCCTTCCTGGTGGACGGCTCGTCCAGCATTGGCAGGAACAACTTCCGTGCCGTCCGCACCTTCATGGATGACCTGGTGGGGCCCTTTGTGCAGGTGGTGGGCGAGAAGGCAGTGCGCTTTGCCGTGGCGCAGTACAGCGACGAGCCGCGGTGAGCCCTGGGGAGGGGGCATGTGGGGCGGCGGGGCGGTAGGGCTGGGACGTGACACATCCCCCTGCGCCCCCCAGGGTGGAGTTCCCCTTCTCCCAGCACACCGATGGCATAAGCGTCCGGAGGGCCATCCAGCAGCTGAGCTACAAGGGCGGCAACACGCGGACCGGTGCCGGCTTCCGCTACGTCACTGACAACTTCTTCGGCCCCAAGCAGCTCCGGCCCGGGGTCCCCCAGGTACATGCCGGGTGGTGGCCGTGGGGACACCTGGGGGGGGATGTGGTGGGTCCGCGGGCCCTGGGCTGGGTCTCACGGCTCTTGCCCGGCCCCGCAGATCTGCATCCTCATCACAGATGGCAAGTCCCAGGATGATGCTGAGGGGCCAGCAGCCAAGCTGAAGAGCCAGGGCATCAAGGTCTTTGCTGTGGGTGAGCGACACTTCGGCACCGGGTGAGGGGTCTCCTGCTGGGTTCAGGGTCCCTGCCCTCACCCATCATCTCCATCCCTGCCAGGGGTCAAGAATGCCGACCACAAGGAGCTGATCCGCGTGGCCTCAATGCCCACCGATGCCTTTTTCTTCTACGTTGGAGACTTCAAGCTGCTGGGGACGCTGGTGCCACTGATGACACGCAGGGTGTGCACAAGTGTCGGGGGCACCCTGCGCATGTTGGGTATGGGCCCCCATCCTCCTCCCTGTGCGGTGCGGGTGCCGGTGGTGCTGGGCGCCAGGATGCGCTCACCGTGGGTGCACCCTTAGCATGCATCCTCCCCAAAATGCCCTCCTGGCCATCCTGTCCCACCTGGCATGTGGCTGTGCCACCCCGACAAACTCTCCCCACCGCCCCACTCACCCTGGAGCCAACAGCCGCTGTGCTTCCCCGCAGATGAGCTGAGCCACCCTGGGCCCTCCAACCTGGAGATCCTGGAGCGGGGCCTTGACCAGCTGCGGATCCGCTGGACGGTGGCCAGCGGCCCCGTCACCGGCTACCGGGTGCAGCACGTGCCTCTGACAGGGCTGGGGCAGCCGATTGTGGCAGAGAGGCAGGAGGTGAGCACTCCCACCTGCCTGCTCGGAGTCCCCAGGGGTCCCCGGCGGCCCCATGCGTGGCCTGGGGATGGCAAGGGGGTGACACTGTCCCTGCCCAGGTGAGCCTGGGGCCACGGGAGACGAGCACTGTGCTGCGGGGGCTGCGCGTGGGGACAGAGTACCTGGTCACTGTCACTGCCCAGTATGCCAACAGCATCGGCAAGTCGGTGTCCGGCCGAGCGCGCACCCGTGAGTGTCCATGCCCATGGGGATGTGGTCAGGAGCTGAGTGCTCGTGGCACATGGGGCTGGGGGCTCATCCCTGGCTCCGTGTGCCCCCAGAGAGCCATGCCGGCTCTGTGCTGGATTTCCGCGTGGTGGAGACTGGACCAGCCTTCCTGCGGCTGGCCTGGCAGCCCGGCCCTGAGCCCCCCCAGGGCTACAGCCTCAGCTACACCGTGCAAGGTGAGGGGATGGTCCCTGCGAGGAGACGGTGCTGCCTGGATGCCCTGCCTTTGTGCAGCCCTGTGGGCTGGGCAGGACATGGCAGGGGGTTGTATGGCAGGGTGCATGCACGGCGGGGTGCATGCCGAGAGTGCCACGGGTGTGCGCACGCCTGCCTTCACCGTGGCAGCCGGCGCTCGTGCGCGGGCTGTGGGTCACGCGTGCATGCAAAGGTGCGGAGGCGGTGTGTGTGTTTCTACACCTGGAGGCTTTGGTGCGCAGGGCTTGGGGTGTGTGCTTGGGTGCGCACGATGGCTGGGGGCCCAGTGTGTGCCCTGGCCCGGGGTTGGGAGTGCAGGCATGTGTGTGCCCCCATGGTTGCTGCGCATAGGGGGCGAGCAGCAGACCCCCGTCCCACCAGGCGCTGGGCTGGAGCTGCACACCTGGCAGCCCCTCCCTGGCCCCGGGCGCTCTGGGGGGTGCCCCTGCCCTGGCCGCCATCCCAGCCTCTCCCCGTGCTCCCCACCCCTGGCACTGCCTGGCATCCCCAGGGCAGGGTGCCGGCCCATGGACACCCCTTCCCTGCTGGGCCCGGCGCACGCTGTGCCCCCGTGCCTGCCCTTACCCCTCTGCCTCCCTGCCAGGAGCAGCACAGGGGGAGGAGAAGAGCCTGGGGGCCAGCGCTCAATCGGCCACGCTGAGCAACCTGCGCCCCGATACCGAGTACGTGGTGACTCTCCGACCGCGCTATGCGCAGCAGCCCGCCATCCCCGCCACCCTCACTGCCCGGACACGTAAGCACCGCGCCCGGCCCTGGGCTCAGCCAGGGACAGGGAGGAGTTCCCAGCACAGGGATGCCCCTCCCGTCACCATGCCCCATGGGGATGGGGCTGCTTGGCCCATTGCTGCCTGGCGGGGCTGGGATGGGGATGCGGGCGAGCATGGCTACAAAGTGATGCTCTGAGCCCCAAAAGGTGCTCCTGGAGGGGGTGAAGCACCGTGTGCTCTCCCAGCTCCTTCGTAGAGTTATGGGTGTTTCTGCTGGAGCTTTCCTCACGTGACATAAAAACTTTGATCGAAAAAATACAGGTTTTTTTTTTTTATAAATTCAAGTGCCACGCTCTTTGGGAGGAAAGCATGGTTTCCGTGAGGGTGGTGGAAAGCATCTCCGGGCAGGAGCAGGGATGAGGCCCCGGGGCAACACCTTTACAAACCTCAAATTTTGGCAAACTGATTCCTTCAGCTGCCCTAGGCAGCCTTAACCCGCAGAAAGTATTTAAGGCATTAAGAGGAAGGCGTTTGAGCTCCAGTTTGCTGGAGCTGGGGTGCTTTGAAGGAGCCGCCTGGGTGCGGGCTGCACTCGGTGACCTCAGTGCGGTTCAGCATCCATGAGCAGGGGCAGGGGAGCTTCCCCCCCTGCAGACCAGGTGGGTTTGCAGGCAAAGGTGCTTCCCGCTACTCCCTGCCCTGCTCTCGCGTGGGGGATGCAACAGGCACCTCTCACCCACAGGGCGCCTGGCAGGCATGCAGCACTTGGCCGTCCACAACGTCTCGGCGCAGAGCATGCTGCTGGCCTGGCAGCCTGTCGGCAGTGCCACTGGCTACCGGCTCTCCTGGGCGACCCTCACAGGTAGGTGCCCATCGCAGAGCTTGCTCCCCTTCTGCTGGTGGCCCCAGGGAGGATGGACAGGAGGGGGGTGGTGGCACCCACTGAGCAGACCCCCCAAGGGACTGCTGCGCTGGCTCTCGCAGGGCAGGACAGGCACAGGGTGGACCTGGATGCCGGGCGGACGTCGCATGCACTGCGGGGGCTGCAGCCCAACACCGACTATGTGGTGACGGTGGCCCCGCTCTTTGGTCAGCTGGAGGGGCCTATGGCCACTGTGCGGCAGAGGACGGGTAGGTGGCGGGTACAGGTGGTGCCATCCTGCCACTGGTCTCTGGCTCTACCCCCGGTGCCGTTGCCTGGGATGGGGTGGCCACCATCCCTCATGGCTCCACACCATGGTGGTGCTCCCTATCCTGCTGTGTGTGGGGGCTGGAGACATGCTGGGGTGTGTGGCCACCAGCAGAGCGGCACGGGGCAGCCTGGTCCATGAGGTCCCTCTTGCAGAGGTGGGTGTGGAGCAGACACTGCGGACCAACATCCTGGGCCCTACATCCATCCAGGTGCTCTGGACTGGCACCCGCGATGCCCGTGGCTACCGCCTGGAGTGGAAGAGAGCCACAGGTGGGCTTGGGGCGCCCGGTCCCCCCACAGACCCCCCATGCCAGCAGCTAGCAGTGACCCTCCCCTCCCCGCAGGACTGGAGCCCCCCAGAACAGTGTCACTCCCCGGCAGCACCAACACCTACCAGCTGACGGGGCTGCAGCCAGGCACCGTGTATCGTATCACCCTCTACACACTCTATGACGGCGGGGAGGTGGCCACCCCTGTCACCACCTTCCAGACAGGTGAGCAACTGCCATGGGTCTCCTGGGTTGTCCCCCACCCTCCCAAGCCACTGGGATGGAGGGACGTCCCACGTGGCATTGCTCAGCCCGGGGACCCCCTTGGCCACAAGACCCCCAGCTATCTCGTCACGGCCCGGGGTCAGAATGGGGGCCATGCCGTCTGGGCTGCATGGCTCCGGCCGTGCCTCACCGCGTCACCTCGCAGGCGTGGAGGCGCCCGTGGGCACCGTGTCAGACTTGCGGCTCATCGAAGAGGCGGGCAGGAGGGTGCGGCTGAGCTGGACCAGCATCCCTGGTGCCACCGAGTACAAAGTGGTAGTGCGCAACAACCAGGGTGAGTCTGCAAGCGGGTGCGTAGGTAGCACCCGGGGGACCCTGGCCGGCTGGCGCTGAGGTTCTGTGGCCACCTCACTCCTGGCAGATGGCACAGAGAGGACGAGGCGCCTCCCGGGCAGCCAGACGGAGCTGGAGCTGGGTGACCTCCGGGAGGGCATTGCCTACCTGGTGCGCGTCTCGGCGCTGGTGGGCGGCCGGGAGGGCAGTGCCGCCACGCTCACCGTCCGTCTCAGTAAGTCCACACCAGGGCTTGGCATTAGGAGTCCTGGTGCTGTGTTTCCCCCCTGGCATGTGTTGGTCCTCTATCCCCCTGCAAACCTTCTGGGCACCAGGGCGGCCACAGGGCCCCTCTGGGCACCCCAAGGTAACACTGTGGTGCCACGGGGTGGTGCAGAGTACCCGGCGGTGGGCAGCATCTCGGAGCTGCGGGTGACAGAGGCCGGTCCCAGCCAGCTGCGGGTCGCCTGGCGAGGGCTGCCAGGTGCCGGGGGCTATCTGCTGACCTGGCGAGGCAGTGATGGTGAGTGTGGGGACCACAGGGTGCTGCGGCAGTGGTGCCAGAGCCATTCCCAGCCCAACCGTCTCTCCTAGGTGTGGAGCAATCCCGCTTCCTCCCTGCCGACCCCACTGCCTTCACCATCGAGGGGCTGCGTGCCGGCATTGTCTACACCGTTGGCGTCTCGGCCATCGTGGACGGCCGTGAGGGGAGCCCCGTCACTGCCACGGGGCGGATAGGTTAGGTGTCCCCCTACCCATCCATGCCAGCTGGTGCTGCTTGCCCTGGGCCCGGGTGACAGTGGCCCTGTTGGTGTCACAGCACCTGAGCAGGTGGGGACGGTGTCCCGGCTGGAGGTGCAGGCGTCCAGGAGCAACATCGCCCGTGTCACCTGGGTTGGCGTGCCGGGAGCCACTGCCTACCGCGTGGTGTGGAGCCGCAGGGATGGTACCGTGCAACAGGGATGGGGACAGGCTGTGAGGGCGGCGGGGTGGGGGGCTGATGCCGTGGTCCTTGGCAGGGGGCTCGGAGAGCAGCCAGCGGGTTCCCGGCCACACCAGCTCCTTCGACATCCCTGACCTGGAGGGTGGCGTCTCCTACACCGTGAAGGTGACGGCGCTCATCGGTAACCGGGAGGGCAACCCCGTTTCCATCATCGTCACCACCCGTGAGTGTCGGGGTGGGGGGCAGGGCCAGGGCAGCACCGGGCACCCCTGCCCCTAACGCCTGCCTCTCTGCCCCACAGCGGAGGCAGCCCCAGTGCCCCCCGTCAGCACCTTCCGGGTGACGGAGGCTTTGGAGCACCGCCTGCGCCTGGCCTGGGTGCCAGCAGCCAGCAGCACTGGGTACCGCCTGGTCTGGCGCCTGGCCGAGGGTGAGTGTGGCTGGCCAGCACCTCTGCATCCCTGCCAGCCCCTGCACCCCACCCCCTCACCCTTCTCTCCCCCCGGGCAGGGGGGCCCCAGCACAGCCAGCAGCTCCCAGCCACCGCCAGCTCCTACGACCTGGGGGGGCTGGAGCCGGGCCAGCGCTACCACATCAGCATCACCAGCCTGGCCGGTGGCCGAGAGAGCGAGCCAGCCACCATCACTGCCATCACCGGTAAGGGGTTGTGTGGGGCCAAGTGGGCATCGGACCCCCGGCGTGGCACTGGAGCCCAGAGGGGCACCCAGGGACTGGGCTATCCCAGCCTCGGTCTGGGGGAGGATGATGGGTGGGGGGCTGGGAGCGGTGGGGGGGCTGCCCCATGGGGCCGGGACACCCTTTCCTCCTCCTCGGCAGCTGCCCCAGCCCGCATCACGAGCCTGCGGGTGACGGAGGTGCGGAGAGACTCGGTGATGCTCACCTGGACCCCTGTCCCCGGTGCCTCCAGCTATGTCCTCTCCTGGACCCCCCCTGCAGGTGAGGTGGGCAGGCGGCCCTGGGGCGGGGGGCAGCGTCCTCGTGGGGACTCGCTGGCCCCCCTGACTCTGTCCCCTGGGTGGCAGCCGGGGGGCAGACGAGGCGGACGCTGCCCGGTGCTGCCAGCTCTGAGCAGGTCTCTGGGCTGCGCCTGGGCCAGCGCTACACCTTCACCCTCCGCCCACTCCTGGGGAGCACACCAGGCGCCGAGACCTCTGTCAGCGAGCGCACGGGTACGGCAGGGCAGGGGGATGGGCTGGGCTTGTCCCCTCTCTGCCAGTGACTTCACCCGTTCTCTATACCCACAGTCTGCAGGGACGCCCGTGGTGACATCGTCTTCCTGGTGCACGGCACCCGTGACAGCTCCTCCAGCGCTGATGCCGTCCGCACCCTCCTCTCCAACATCGTGTCTGCCCTGGGGCGCCTGGGCCCCGAGGGCACCCAGGTACAGGGCTGCTGCGACGGTGGGGGGCCTGGGGAGCATGGGCGGGCAGTGGTGCCCACCGCTCCCCTGCGCCCTTGCAGGTGGCTCTGGCCACGTACAGCTACCGCACCCTGCCCTGGCTGCTCCTCAACCGCTCCAGTGACCTGCCCGCTGTGCTGGAGCAGATCCGCACCATGCGCTACGAGGAGCCCAGCGGCAATGCCATCGGTGAGGGGCTGCGCCGGGAGCCGGGGCAGCAGCCGGCGGTACCCTGCTGACCGCCCCCCTTCTCCTTCTCCCTCCCCAGGGGCAGCCATCGCCTTTGCCAGGACCTACCTGCTGAGCCCCGGTGCGGGGCGCCGGGCCAGTGTGCCAGCGGTGCTGGTGGTCCTGGCCGACGGCCCCTCTGGGGACGACGCCATCGCCGCAGCTAGGGACGTCAAGGCTGGGGGTGAGGATGGGTGGGGTCCCAGCGGGGTGCACGGGGAGGGGGTCGCGTCCTGCAGGGCACTGAGGGTGCTCTTGGCTCAGGGGTCCAGGTGCTGGCGGTGGGCTTGGAGGGGGCGGACCGGGAGCAGCTCAGGCGCGTGGTCACCAGCGAGGACCCGCGGTACATCTACCATGGCAGCGGCGCCCCGGCAGAGCTGGAGGGGGAGCTCACTGATGATCTCTGCACCATCATCTCCACCAGGGTGAGGGGTCAGGGTGCCCTGGGGTTGCGGAGTGGGAGCAGCCCTGCGGGGGCCGAGGGCTTCTCCTACCCCTGGGTTCACATGGGCTTCCATTGTTTTGCTAGCCGGAGCCAGAGCCGAAGCCGAAGCCCTGCACTGTGCAGTGCCCCAGGGTGAGCATCCCCGTGCCGTGCTGTGCCACACCATGCTGCCGGGGCTCAGGGACCCGCAAGCTTGCTGATGGCAGCAACGCAGTGGGAAGCCAAGCATGGGGGTACAGCCCTTAACCCGTTCCCTCTGTCCCTTTGCAGGGTGAGAAGGGGGACCGCGGCGAGGCAGTGAGTGTTTTGGTGTCCCCCCACCACTGGTGGCTCTGCAGGGGCTGCGTCCCCCCAAACCCCACTGATGCTAGCCCGCAGGGGATGGTCAGCACTGGCTTTGTCTCCGCAGGGACTGCAAGGACGCATGGGGCAGCCGGGCCCCCCTGGCGAGCCGGTAATGTCCTGCTGAGGGGGGAGATAGGGGGAAGCTCGCTGGTTGGGGGCAGCAACATGGTCCCCAGGTTCCCTTGTCCTGCCAGCGGGTGGGTGCTAGGGCAGGAACCTGTCCAGCCCTGACTGCAGGGACAGAGAAGGGAACATCCCTCGGCCACCGCCTGCCACCCAGCCTGTACTCTCCGCTGTCCCTCCAGGGCCGCCATGGGCTGCCTGGCCCTCCGGGACCTCCGGGGCCGCGGGGTCTGCCGGGAGAGAGTGTCGAGCGGCCAGGCAAGAAGGGGGACAGGGTGAGTGCCTCCAATCCCCTCAGCCAGGCAACCCCTGGGTCCCCAGGCACAGGGACCCATACCCGCGGGGGTCTCTCTCTGCCCCTCCTCCCTCCCTCCCTCCTCCTCCTCAGCCAGACTGGAGAGGGGATCTCCTTGGGGAGCCTTGGTCCAGCTCCATGCTGCTCCCTCGCACCCCAACTTGGCACACAGGGGAAAGGCACCCCGAAGCCTGGCTCCACCATGGGACTGTCCTGGGCTCCCAGTGCCAGGACCAGCACTGCCTGGGGCGTTGGGGGGTCCGGCAGTGCCGGGATGCACCGGCCACTGGCCTGATGCTCCTCTCTCCTGCAGGGATTCCCTGGAGCTGACGGGATACCGGGAAGTCCTGGCCGCCCCGGGAACCCCGGATCCCCTGGCCAGCCGGTGAGTGGGGGTGTCCCCCGGGGTTTGCTGCTGCGTGGTGGGCTCTTCCTATCGCACTGCCTGCCCTGCCTGCTCCCTGAGCCGGCCTCTGCCTACCCTTTCCTTGTGCAGAGGGGTCTCCATAGCTGGCAGGGTCACTGCTGTCCCCAGTGTGTGTCCCCCAGGCCAAGTGTAGTGGGCCTGGACTGTCCATCCCTGCCTTGGCTGGAGCTCCCATCCCATCCCATCCCATCCCACCCCGACTCCCCTGGCTGGCAGGGACACACATTCACCTCCTGAGCTGTTGTTTTCCAGGGCACCCAGGGCGTCCCTGGCCCCCGAGGGGATCCCGTGAGTATGGCCCCATCCCTCCCCAGCCCTGCTCCCCCCCCACCCCCGCCTCACTCTTGCCTTTCGTTCCCAGGGGCCACGGGGGCCAATGGGGCTTTCTGGCCCGAAGGGGGAGAAAGGCGAGCCGGTAGGTGATGGGCATGGGGCTGCCCCACAGGGGTCCCTGGGGAGCAGCAGGGACCCTGGTGGGTGTATCCCACCCCTGGCACCTCCTGGCACTCAGTGTCTGGGTGACCCCAGGGTCTCCCCATCTCCCTGCCGGGCCCCTGGCCTCAGGGTGGCACTGTGGCCCCCGTCCTGCACTGGGGACACAGCAGGGTACATGGGGACACTGAATTTATTTTTTTCTTCCCCGCCCTTGTTCAGGGAGAACCCAGGGTGATCGTGGATGGAGGACAGGGGCTGCCAGGCCAGAAAGGCGAGCCGGGCACGCCGGTAGGTATGGGGATGGCGATGCTGGGGGATCTCTGCCAGCACCCCCAGCCCATGCTGCAGCCCCAGCTAATGGAGCATCTCTGTCTTCCAGGGCAGCCCTGGCCCACCTGGGAGCCCCGGCCCACGGGGACCATTTGGTGATCCAGGCCCCCCAGGTCCGCTTGGACCTGTGGGGCCACCAGGACCTCCGGGAGAGTTTGTGAAGGTACATGCCCCCTGGTGCTGCACAGGGATAGCTGGGGGGACGTGTGGACAGATGGATGGAGGGACAGCCAGTAGCTTGAAGCTGTTCCCCTGTGCAACGCTCCTGATCCCACTCATGGGCTGTGCCCACACACACATACACATACACATGCATGAGCTGTTGTTGCTAGCACTGGGCAGTGTGCAGAGACACATGGCATGCATGTGCCCTGATACCACTGACGATGGGCTCTGTCCAGCATATTCCCCCTCTCCATTCGAGGGTGCCTGGGAAGAGCCCAGACCTGCCCTTACCTGCTTTTTTTTGCCCTTGCAGGGGGAGAAGGGTGACCGAGGGGAGAGGGTGAGTGGCTCTGCATTTCCCTGGCTCCTCTGCCCTCCTTGACAGAGGTCCCGTGGGTGCCCGAGGGCACTGCAGCCCCCCCCAGGATGCTGGGAAGGACTGAGCCCTCTGGGGCCGTAACGCAGGAGCTGACCCCTGTCTCTGCAGGGCCCCCCCGGACTTGTGGATGGGGCAGCGCCTCGAGGGGAGCCTGGCCCCCCGGTGAGTCTGGGCCCCAGGCCAGTGGGGATGGCAGAGGGGAGTGGGGCCATGGCAGCCATGTGTCTCCAGGGCTGAGCTGTGTCCCCATGGGCTGAGCCATGCTCTCTTGCAGGGCCTGCCCGGGGACCCCGGTCCCCGGGGACCTGCTGGGCCCCCCGGCCTGAAGGGAGAGAAGGTAAGAGGGCGGTGGGGATGCTCCGCGCTGGGGCTGGACCCCGCACTGCTCTCCAGCGGCAATGCCCATCCCCATCTCATGGGCATCCCCATCCCACGGGCACGGGTGTCACCTTTCCTAATCCCCAGGGTGATGGCAAAGAAGGTTTCCCAGGGCCGCCTGGCCGCCCCGGGGACCCAGGAGACCGGGTGAGTTTCCCAAGAGAAGGTAAGGCGGGCAGGAGCTGGCCTCGCTGGCAAGCCGAGCTCTGAGGGCACCCCGGAGGGCTCCCGCTCTGGCCAGCCTGGGCGTTTGCTCTGTCATGCTGGAGGTGACATCTTCTCCATCCTCCTTTGCAGGGCCCTCGGGGACTGCCAGGGGAGCAGGGCAGGAAGGTGAGTGGTGCGGGGACCGAAGGGACGCTCTCGCCTTGCCTTCAGCGGGGAGAAAAGGGGTCTGGGAGCTGTGCCGGGACCCGTGCAGTCCCCTGTGGGTCCTGCTGCTCTTGACCCCATCTTCCTCCTGCACCAGGGAGACCGCGGGGCGCCGGGTGAGCTGGGAGAGACGGGTGAGAAGGTGAGACGGCGCTGGAGCGGGACCGTGCCATTTGGCACTGTCGGCGGGTCCTGGTGCCCCTGCAGCCCCGTGGTGGCTGTGCCTCGGGTTTGCTGTCAGAGTCCAGTGGTCTCAGATGGGATTTGGGGCCAGGCCCCGAAGGGCTCTGAGGCAGCATGTAGGGTGGGGGCGGTATGGTATGGTGGGAGGAAGGCTCCCTGAAACCCTCCTCTGCTTCCCTCTGCAGGGGGACCGTGGCATGCCGGGCCCTGAGGGCGAGAAGGTAGGTGGGCTGGGGTGGCTGTGGCCACGTTGGGGCGATGCCTGCCTTGCCCTGGGGCAGCCACCCTGGCATGGGATGGGAGGATGCCCCTGACACCTTCCTCTTTCTCCCCTCCTCCAGGGCGAGGTGGGAGCCCCGGGGCGCCCAGGGCCGTCCGGCAGAGAGGTGAGTCGGGGCAGCGGCTGTGGTGCTGTGGACCTGGCACCCTGGGAGCAGGGGGCTGCCATGCCCCGGGTGTGCATCCCCAGGCACCGCCAGCCCCCTGAGGTCTCTTCTCTTGCCACAGGGAGCTCCGGGACCGGCTGGCCCCCGGGGGGAGAAGGTGAGGGCAAAGTGGGTCCCAGCAGGATGGCAGGGGGCTGCTGGGGAAGGGACCAGCAATGACACCCATCTCTCTGCAGGGCGATCCGGGACCACCTGGCAAGCCGGTAAGTGATGCTGCCCAGCGGGTCCCCCTCTGCCTGCCCCAGCCCTGGGACAAGGGGCTGTGGGCAGTGCCCAGCATGGTCACCTCTGCTTCTCCCCCAGGCTCCTGACGTGGCCGTTGTTGGAGAGAAGGTAACCCTGCCCTTGCTGTGCCCCTCCGGCCCCTTGCTGGCACCCCCTGGGGCACAGCCATTGCCTGGGGAGGGGGCACAGCACAGCTGGGCATCAACCTGAGAGGATGCTCGTGCTGGTCCCCAGACCTGGCTGTCCCCAGCCGCAGTGGGGGGAAGCGGGTGGTTTGGGGGGGCTGATGGTGCCATTTCATCTTCTTCAGGGTGACAGAGGCTTCCCAGGACCAGAAGGACCTCCTGGCCCCAGGGGCGACACAGGAGACAAAGGCGACCGCGTGAGTACTGCCTGGGGACGGGGGGCACAGGGGGCATGGCACAGATCCCCCAGGCTCACGGTGCCCATGCTGTTGCTCCAAGCTGCATCGCTTCATATCTAGGGTGCCCCTGGCCTCAGCATCCCAGGGCCGGCCGGCCCCAAAGGCGAGCAGGGCGATCGGGTGAGTCTGGGTGGGCCCCGGGGCTGGGGCTGGCCCAGGGGCTGGGGCTGGCAGGGCTATGTGCCGGGGCACTGGCTCACGGCCCCCGGTCCCTCCTCTGGCGTGGGCTCATGGCCCAGGTCCCTCTGCCAGCACAGGGCCACCCTGGTCCCTGGTGACACGTGCTCTCCCTCTCCAACAATCAGGGTATCGTTGGCCTCACGGGCAGGAGCGGTCCAAAGGTATTGTCACTGCAGGAGGCATCACCCCTCCATCCGTCTGTCCATCCATTGGGCTCTGGAGGGGCTGTCCAGCATGCCACGCCGCAATGCTGCTCCGGGGAGTGGAGGGTGCCATGCTGAGCCCCTTCTCCCCCTGGCAGTCCCTGCACTCCCCCTATGCCGCCCTGACCCATTCCCCCTTACCCCCCTGCCTAGGGCGACCCGGGGGAGCCAGGGGAGAAGGGCGAGCCAGGCCGAGCAGGCGCCCCGGGGCAGACGGGGCTGCGCGGCAAGGAGGTAGCGTGCGGCAAGGGAGGTGGTGGGCCTGGGGGCCATGGGGCACTGGGGCCCCGAGGAGGTGGGGGGCTGGCGGGGAGCAGGAGGCCACCGGTGACTTATGCTTTTCTCCCCCCGGCTGGTGCCCACTGACCTGTGCCGCAGGGAGAGCGTGGAGAGAAGGGTGATGAAGGCACCCCGGTAAGTGAGGACCCCATGGGACCACTGTCCCCCTCCCCACTGCCCCCCACTCACCCCCTCTCTCCCTGCAGGGTGAAGCGGGTCTGCCTGGCAAACCTGGAGACAGGGGCCCCCGGGTAAGTGCAGGGGTGGCGGGCACCCTGGGGCGGGCAAGATGCCCAGCAGCCTCGAGGTGGCTCCCGCTAATGCACACCCTCCCTCTGCCCCCACCCAGGGCCTCCCTGGCTACCGTGGCCCCCCGGGGGAGAAGGGCGACTCAGGGGACCCAGGTCCCGAAGGCAGAAATGTGAGTACCACTTTGTGTGCACCTACCACCCCGTGGGCACCCACCACCCCACGAACCCTATTGCCCTGCACCTACCCCTACCCCGTGGGTACCCTCCACCCCATGGGACCCAGCACCCCGTGGCTCCCTTGTCCCCTCCCCCCCTCACCCCGTCCCTCTCTCCTGCAGGGCAGCCCTGGAGCACCAGGGAGCAAGGGTGACCGTGGGGAGCCGGTGAGTGACACTGGTGTGGGGGGGGCACAGGGCCACCCACCCGGTCCCCATCCCAGACCCAGCCCTGCCCTCCCTGGGGCTGTGCCAGCTCCCCTTAACCCGCTTCCCTTGCCCTTCTTTCAGGGGCTTCCTGGACCCCCAGGACGAACCGTAAGCTCTGCCCCCACCCCTCTCCCTGCCCACAGGCTGGTGCCAGCCCCATGCACTCTGATGGCCCCTCTCTGCCCCACAGGTCGACGTGGGGCTCGGAGGAGTGGGGGAGAAGGGCGAGAAGGTAATGAGCGTGTCCCCTGGGATGCTGGTGGCGGCGTGCCCCGTGCTGTCCCCCACCGGGATCTGGCTGCGTGCTGGGGTTCCGGCGCACCAAGCCCTCCCTGCCCAAAACAGCCCCCGCCATGTGGAGCTGATGTGCGCTGTGGCTGAGAGATGCATGGGATGCGGGGACATGTGGGATGGGGCGGGGCACATAGCATCAGGGGGCACACGCAATCCAGAGGCACGTGGGCTCACGCTCCTGCGTGGTGCTGGGAGGAGGGTGATGGGGCAAAAGGTCCCTGTAGAGCTGAGATCCTCGAAGGAGCTGGTGTGCTCGTGGCTCCCCAGCCCCACGGGGATCCCACAGCACTACTCCGTGCTCTGGGTGCTCTGCTTTTACAAGCCATCTCAGGCTTGGGGCAGTTTTGGCTGCAGGCTGTACTCTGCGGGGTGCTGGAGGGTGCCTTGGTCCCTGGCCATGGCTGGTGCCTTCCCCCAAGCTCGACTGGCTTTTTTCAGCCCATGCTCATATTTTTCAGACCTTTGCTATTATCTCACCCTGAAATCACACAGCATAAGCAGAGGTGCTCAGCACAGGCTCTGGCACAGGCTCAGCCCAGGTGTTTGCACTGGTGGCAGGGCAGTACCCTCTAACTGTGGTGCCCTTCCCTGGCAGGGCGATCCCGGGGACCCCGGCGAGGACGGTGCAAAGGGCGCCCGGGGCGACGCTGGCTCCCCTGGCCTGCCTGGAGAGAGGGTAGGTGTCAGGTCTCTGGTGCAGGAGGTGGCGGGACGGCAAGACAAGCAATGTTCTGCGGGAGAGCTGGGAGTCCTGGTGTGCAGGGGGCAGTGGGCGAGCGCCCAGGACCCCTCCTTTCCCCCCATGCCCCACTGCTGAGCGTGTCTCTCTCTTGCAGGGTGTGGAGGGCCCCCGTGGCCCCCCCGGTGCACGGGTGAGTGCCCCCTTCCCCACGGGGGGCTGAGCAGGGGGTCTGTGCCCTGCTTGGCTCCCGTTCAGGGGCGACAATGCTCACTCCTCTTCCCACCCCACAGGGTGACTCCGGGGACCGAGGCCTGCCGGGAGAGAAGGTGAGGGGGCTGGGGGCTGCGGGCTGCCCCACAGCATCCCCGTCCCGCCCCACAGCTTCAGCCCTCCTGCCCCCCTCTCTTACAGGGGGACCGTGGCCCACCAGGGCTGGATGGCCGCAATGGGCTGGAAGGCAAACCCGGGCCCCCGGGCCCCGCTGGGCTGCGGGTGAGCATGGTCCAGGGCGGGGGGCATGGCTGCCCCTGGGCACCGCGGGTGGGGGCTGCAGGACGGAGGGGCGATGGGGCAGGAGGAACTGCCCCCCCCCCCGGACACCCTCTGCACCAGGCTGGGGATGCTCATGGGGGCCCAGTGGCAGGGCGGGGGTGTCCCTGCCCTCACCTCCTCCTTGTCTGCAGGGGGATCCAGGGAAGCAGGGGGACCCTGGCCGGGATGTAAGTACCTCCGGGGAGGGCGGGTTTGGGTTGTGCTCCCACTGGGGCCATCACACTTGCAAGGGACCGACGTCCTGTCCTGTGCTCCTTGGTCCGGGGCAGCACAGCGGGACTGTTCCCCGTCCCGGGCTGGGTGCCACCATCCCAGCCATGCTCCCTCCTCCCAGAGCCGGCTGGGGGAGGCAGGTGCCCTGCTGCCCTGTGCTCCCCTGTCTTCTTTCCCCACAGGGGCTTCCTGGGCTGCGTGGGGAGCAGGGACCACCTGGCCCCGTGGGCCCCCTGGGACCACCCGGCATCCCTGTAAGTACTGGCCACCCTGTGCCCTGGGGATACATCCTACCCTGGGGATACATCCTACCCCTCTGCAGTCAATCCCAGCTGGCTTCATCTGCCGGAGCTCACTCCGTGCCCAGCTTCCCGCTCTGCACTGGGGCTGTGGTGGGGCCTGGGGACCCCAGGTGCCAGTGCAGAGGGAAGCACCAGGGGGGTGTCTCTCACTGCCTCTGCTTCCTCGCAGGGCAAACCCGGTGAGGATGGCAAGCCTGGCCTCAGCGGCAAGAACGTGAGTAGGGGGAGTGGGACTTGGCTTTGGGGCTTGCCTGGGTGTCCTAAGGGTCAGTGATCCCCATCCAACATAAAGGCGAGGGGGGCATGTGGCAAAGGGCCCCTGCGCTCTAAGCTGTGCCCCCGGTGCCTGTCCCCATCCTGTGCGGTGCCCATGCCAGGGGTAGCTGGGGTGGTCAAGCAGGGTGCTGACTGGCAGCCTGTGTCTCCAGGGAGAAGATGGGACGCCGGGAGAGGATGGGAGGAAGGTAAGGAGCTGAGCCCCAGGTCGTCCCTGTGCGATCTCTGCACAGTCACCACACACCTGGTGGCTTCTCCCTGCCTGGGTCCAGGAGCATCATTTTGGGGCAGCATCCCTCTAACTCCTTTCCCTCCTGGTTAGGGAGACAAAGGTGACGTGGGACCCCCTGGCAGAGATGTGAGTACCTCTCCGCAGAGGAGCATGGTGATGGAGGGGTGGTGGGTACATGCCCCCACCGGCTACAGACCTGGGCACCCAGGTCCTGGGCGTGACACTGCTCTCTTGGCAGGGCCGCAGCGGTGCCAAGGGAGAGCAGGGGGACAGAGGTGTGCCAGGCCCCCTCGGCCCCCCCGGCCTCCCTGGTGTCCCGGGGCAGGTTGGCCCCCCAGGCCAGGTGCGTAGTCCTTGAGCCCATGGTGCCACCCAGCACCGGACCCTGGAGTCTGGGCTGCCGTGGGGTGGGCAGGACCCCTGCCCACAGCTCCCTCAGGGCACTGCCCCATGTCCATGGGTGTCGGGTGCCATTGTGTACCCTCTGAATCTTCCAGGGCTCGCCGGGCCTCCGTGGTGTGGCTGGGCCAAAGGTAGGTGTGGTCCTGCCCCCAGGCTCCCAAAGGCAAAGGTCTGGGGACCCTGTGCCAGAGGGGATGAATCCCTGGTGGGACTCCCTGCCCCCAGGCTGGCAGGACTGGACCCTGGTACAGGAGTTGGGGCCGGACAGCCTGGCTCTGCCCCATCTGATGCCTTTGCTGTGTTTCAGGGGGACCCAGGGGACCCTGGACTGCAAGGGGAGCCGGTGAGTATCCAGCACCAAGCCTGACAAGCTGCAAGCACCACAGGGTGGTGGCAACTGCAGCCTCTGCCCAGGCAGCAACAGCAGTGTTAACTCTGAAACCTACTGGGAGCAGCATCAGCACTGCTCGCCTCACCCACCACACCTCTGTACATCTTTGCATTCCTTCTCTGCAAATCTAGGGGCGACCTGGCAGTCCTGGAGCACGTGGAGAGCCCGGGACTGCAGTGGTGAGTTTGCCCCAGCCTGCTGAGCTGGGACGTCAGTCCTCCACAGCCACCGTGATGGGAGCAAGCCAACACCTGCTTTGTTTTTAATGTCTTTTTTTTTTTTTTCCCCAGAATATTGAACGTAGCCTGGAAGCGCTTGGCATCAAGGTACATAGTCCCCGGCGATCAGGCTGGGGGCTGTTCCTGCTGCACAGCAGAAGGAGGGGGGGACATGGGAGGTGGTGGGAGACCCGAGTGACCCAGGATGGGTTGATGGCGCCGTGGGGTGCTGCTATGGCTGGGTTGCACCGGCCCCCTGACCGGTGGCTCTTTCCTTCCTCCCAGATTTCATCCCTGAAGGAGCTCACGGGTGCCTACGACGGGAGCTCGGACTCATTTCTGCCACTGTCTGAGCGACTGCGAGGCCAGAAGGGCAGCCGGGGGGAGCCAGGAGAGAGGGGTCCTCCAGGCCGAGAGGTGAGTGGAGCTGGGCTTGATGCCACGCCCAAACATGCTGCCCTGCTCCCCCTTACCCAGGCTGGCTGCTGGCTCAGCCCTGGGATGCTCAGGGGACCTGACAGCCCTGGCACGGCATTATATTTTGCAGGGTTCCTTAGGCTTCCCTGGTGAGCGAGGACCCAAAGGTGACAAGGGGGACCCAGGTGCCCCTGGCCCCCAGGGCCCCACGGGCCGTGCTGTGGGTGAGCGGGGTCCTGAGGGGCCACCCGGGCAGCCAGGGGAGCCTGGCAAGCCGGGCATCCCTGGGCTGCCGGGCCGGGCCGGGGAGCTGGGAGAGGCTGGGCGGCCCGGTGAGAAGGTGAGTGTGTGCGGAGGCACGGGGCGAGGGCTGGGTGACCTGGTCCAGGGGCTTGGGGACAGTCCTGTGACGGCCACCGCGTTGTTTTCCCAGGGCGACCGGGGTGAGAAGGGCAACCGGGGCGAGCAGGTGAGCCGGGACGGGGACATGGTCCCCTCTGTTCCCCATGTGCTCTGCACCTCTTGGGGGGATCAGGGGGTTCTCTGGGGGGCAGTGGGATGCCCTATGGGGGCCAGGAGTGGCCTTACCAGGATGGCTCTGCTCCCCCACGCCTTGCTGTCCCTTTGATGCTCAACCTATTTTTCTCCCCATTCTAGGGCAGGGACGGCTCGCCCGGCCCCCCAGGGCCCCCGGGGCCCAAGGTAGGTGACGGCTACTGCTGGGGACCATCCCCAGGGGGTGCCATCCTGCGCTTCCAGGGATGGATGGCTACATCCAGTCCCCTGGCATAGGGGCTTGGGGAGGGCTGTGCCCCTGGGGGGACCTTCCTGGGGTCCCCTGGGTGCTAGCCCTGACTGTGCCCTGCCTGCAGGCAGATGTGGTGGAGGGCAGCCTGATGGGCTTCCCGGGCGAGCGTGGCCCTGCCGGACCCAAAGGAGCGAAGGTGCGTGGCTGGGCAGAAAGGAGTGGGGCAGCCAAGGCAACCAAGCTGGGGACAACGTGATGAGCTGGGCTGGGACTGAGGACAGTGGTGGGGCAGGCATCCCTAGGAGGGCAGCGGGGGCTGATGGCATCTGTCTTCTCCCTGGTGCAGGGTGAGCCAGGAGCTGAGGGCGAACGGGGACCCAAAGGAGATAAGGTCTGCGGTCGTAAGTCTCCCACTGCCAATGGGGCAGCCCCATGGAGCAAAGCCCTGGGCAGGGGCACTGCTGGGGGCACCCGTCTTTGGGTGTCAGCAGGCCCTGGGGTGGGACAGGAAGGTCCCTGCCTGTCCTATGACCCTGCTCCTGTCCCCACTGCAGGGCGAGGGTGGCCTGCGGGGCGAGCGAGGGGAGCCTGGCGAGAAAGGCAGGGATGGCGCCCCGGTGAGTACTGCACTGTCCCCCTGCCTGGCGCTGACCCCGGACCCCTGCCTGGCACTGACCCTGTCCCCGTCTCTTACTCCAGGGTCTCCCGGGTGAGAGAGGGCTGGCCGGCCCTGAGGGGAAGCCGGTGAGTGGGGACGTGGTGGGGGGATGCGGGCTGGGACAGGGGGAAGGTCCTGTGGTCCCACACCAGCCACCACCAGCTCCAGCGGGAGCGTTCACACTTTGTTCACCTCCTTCCCATC
Organism: Fregata magnificens; assembly: GCA_013389945.1. Classification (NCBI taxonomy): domain Eukaryota; kingdom Metazoa; phylum Chordata; class Aves; order Suliformes; family Fregatidae; genus Fregata; species Fregata magnificens. The sequence goes on from WAAD01004826.1 coordinate 376,195, forward strand.
CTTGCACAGGGCCTGCAGGGCTTTAGGGGGCCTCCCACCCCCCCTCCCCCATAAGTACCCCTGGCTGGGTACCGCACACTGGGAACGGGGAGCATTCCTGGGGGGCAGGCAGGGCTGCTCGAGGGTGGCAGGCTCCTGCTCACCCGCCGGCTCTGACGTGGTTCTTTGCAGGGCTTGCCAGGCTTCCCCGGTGTGCTGGGACGCCCGGTAGGTGTCTGTGTCCCCCTCATGTCACTGTGCCCCCCCGCCTCAGCATGCAGCTGGGGGGTCCTGGTCGTGGGGGCCGGGTGAAGCTGTGGGGGCCACCCTGCTATGGGTGGGTGCTTGGCCCCAGGTGTCTCGCCAGGAGCTGGTGAGGCTCGTCCTCACTGGCATGGGTGCTTACCAGAGCCACTGGCACTGTCTGGGTCTCCTCTCCCAGGGGACACCCCATGCACCCACTGGGGAAAACCCATCCCTGCAGTGACCCCATCTCTTTCCTCCCTTCAGGGCAGCCAGGGAGACCCTGGACCCCCAGGACCTCCGGTAAGAAGCCACCCTGTGCCACGTGCAGGGGGCTGTCATGCAAGTGTCAGTCACTGGATGTCAGCTGGGGTTGGCGTCCCCACGGGGAGGGGTGGCAGTGCTGGGACCATGCTGCTGCACTGCACCCTCCCCATTCTGTGCCAACAGCAAGCACTGCCCCAACATAATGTCCTCTTGTCCCCTGCAGGGCAGTGCTGGCCCACCAGGGACCCAGGGCCCAGCTGGGACCAAGGTACGGCATCAGCATCAGCATCACCACATCCGACCTGGCAGAGGAAAGCAGTGCCTTGCCAGATTTGGGGGCTGGAGGGACAGCCGCATTTCAGGACATTTTGGGCTGGAGGGAGGGACATTTCTGGCTGGCCCCCTCCTGGATCCAGCTGGCCCTGGGGAACAGCCCCATGGCAGGTGTGGGGACGTGGCTGTGACCGCTGTGGCCAGTGGGTCGTGGCAGTGGGACTGACACAGGCACTGTCTTCACAGGGCGATCCGGGGGAACCTGGCTCTGGCATTCGGGTGAGCACTCGTGCCTTCCCCACCAGCACCCACCTGGCTCCCCCAAAACCATCTGGCCCCCCAAAAGCTGGGCGGCCCCACTGCCATGCACCTTCCCGTGGGAGCAGCCAAGGCCCTGGCTGTGCCAGGGCAGCGTGCCATCCCCTTTCTGATGTGGCTGTTTCCATTGCAGGGCTTGCCCGGTCCCCAGGGCAGCATGGGGCTGCCTGGCCCCCCTGGCCCCCCTGGCCCAGGGGTAGGTATTTGCAGGCCCCCCTCAACCTGCCCCTTGGCCGTTCCTGGTGCCCAGGCTGCCGCTTGATTTCTGCTCGTGTCTCCCTTGCAGGGTCCACCGGGTGTCTCCGGGCTGCCAGGACAAGTGGTGAGTGTGGTGTCCCCCCCTGCCTGGCTGCCATCAGTGTGGGCACTCGGGGCTGCTTGCGGGGCTGTGGGACCCCCGCGCCCCAGCCCTGCTCTCACCGCCTGCAGGGGGAGAGTGGGAAGCCGGGCGTGCCAGGCAGAGACGGCATGCCGGGGAAGGATGGCGAGGCGGGGATGCCTGGGAAGATGGTACGTTGCTGCTCACCCCATCCGGTCCTAGCAGGAGCCCCACGGGGCTCAGCCTGGGGTGTCTGCAGCTGAGGCTGAGGACTGTGCTGCTTGTGCCAGGGCATGCCGGGACCTTCAGGCCCTGCTGGTCCCAAGGGAGAGCCAGGGGATGCTGGACCCCCAGGGCAGGTGAGTGCAGAGCTGGCTCCACAGCGGGCCAGGAGCTTCCCTGACCTTCCTGGGCCCGGATGAGGGGGAGCATCCCCATGCAGCCCTGCTCACCTGCCCCCTCTCCTGTATGCCCTAGGCCATCGCTGGCCCTCCCGGTGCCAAAGGCGAGAAGGTAAGAACCCAGAGTGTGAGGCGGGGGGACCCCCACCCCTGGGTGCTGCTGAAGCCACCAGTGCTGGGGCGGGCAGGGGTCCGCAGGGCACTGGCACCCGCTGCGGGCACGCCTGAGCACCCATGTGTCGCTGCAGGGCGAGCCGGCGCTGCTGGAGGGCATGCTGCTGGGAGAACCCGTGAGTTGGCCCCATTAACCTCATCCCCCCTATTAACCTCATCCCCCCCATTAACCTTATGCCTCCTACCACCACCCCCTGCCTTCTGGGGGGCAAGCCAGCCCTGTGGCTGCCCCCCTCCCCTAACGTTGGTCTCCCACCCGGCAGGGCTCCAAGGGTGACCGAGGCTTGCCAGGCCCCAAGGGCGAGAAGGTGAGTGCCACCCCAGGGGGTGGCAGGGAGGGGGCAGTGGGGGCTCTGGGCTCCCCAGCTGCCTGGCCACAGTGGGGGCATCTGGCCACAGCTGCTCCCCCCGTGCATCATCACACACCCCTGCTTTTTGCTTGTTTCCCCCTGACAGGGGGAGCCAGGAGGATTTGGGGAGCCGGGAGATCCTGGGGAAGACGTGAGTAGGAGGCACATGGGGGGCCGGGGGTGGATGCTGGAGGCAGCGGATGCTGTCGGGGAGTGGGACCTGTGCCCTCGTCACCCACCACCCAGCTCTTCCTGGGGGCTTCGTGTCTTCACAGGGAGCCAAGGGGTCCTCTGGAGCCAAAGGGGAGAAGGTATGTGTCCCCTGCTCCCAGGGGCACTCCCCAGCCCTGGGGGGCCACTCTGGGTGGCACGGTGCCCCTGGCACCCCTGTGCCCGCCAGCCAGGGGCACTGTGCCACAAGCTCTCTGCCACCACACAGGGATCGCCAGGTGTCGGTGTGCAGGGACCACCAGGACAGGACGGGCCTCCGGGATTGAAGGTAACCCCTGTCCTAATGTCACCCTGGCTCTCACCATGTCCCTGATGCCCGGGTGCTGCCCTGACTTGGCTGCCCAAGGGAGAAGCACACTCCTGAGGGGCTGTTTTCATGGGTCCTATCTTTTTCGTCCCTGCTCCAGGGTGACATCGGCTTGCCAGGACTACCAGGACCCCCAGGCTTAGCAGGCATCGCTGGGACACCGGGACAGCCGGGCCTGAGAGGGGACAATGGGCAGCCTGGCCCACCGGGTCCCCCAGGAGAGAGGGTAAAGGCTACTGCCAGCACCTGGCCTCACTGGTCCCGGTGACCCTGGACCCTTGGGCAGTGTCAGTGGGGTACCTGCAAACCCCATTGCCTCCCAGCCGCAGTCCCTGCCCACTCACCGGTGTTTCCGTGCTAGGGTTTGATCGGCTTTCCTGGGAGAGACGGCACCTCTGGACCACCGGGACCCATGGGGCCACCAGGGCCGGCGGTGAGTATGGGGCTCCAGTGTCGCAGCGTTCCTGGGAGTGCAGGCTCCGCCCTGGCTCCCTCGCCGGCTCGGGCGGAGGGTGACAGGGACCCACCCTGCGCCTTCCTAGCCCCTGGGTCTGGGGGTTGCCGGGGACTCCGGCGCAGGGGTGGGAGCCACTGTGGGAGCCCCAGGGATGCTTCATGGGGTGCCTGGCATCACCTTCCTCCCATGGCTTGCTCACCCCTCTCCTTTCTTTTAGGGCATACAAGGGGCCTCTGGCCTGAAAGGTGACAAGGTAGGACGGGGGCAGCCCTGTAGCGTGAGGGGTATGGGGCTGCTCCTCTCGTGGGGTGTCCCTGCTGCAGTCACCCCCCGGGGGATGCTGAGCCCACTCTGGATGGTGACACGTGGGAGCCTGCTCTGCGCCAGGCACCTGGGGAGGGGGTGGGCACTGTGAGTTGTCCCCTGGCATGGCGGGGGACACGGCATGGCTGGGAGGAGCAGTGGGCAGGAAGGACAGGGATGAGCTCTTGCCTTCCCCCTGGCAGGGCGCTCCAGGGGCTGGGCTGCCAGGAGCCAGAGGCGAGCGCGGAGACCCGGGGCCACGGGTAGGTACTGCTGCAGCTCCTCCGTGTCCCCGCTGCAGTCCCCCATGTCCCCACCACCAGGGACGGGAGATCCCACGGTGCCAGCCCTGAGGGGACGGCGAGCCAGAGCCATGCCTGTCCCTGGGGTGGGGTGATGCTGGGGGTGCCCCCATCCCAGACCCCCTTCTCACATCCCTTTCTTCTCGCAGGGCGAAGATGGGCGCCCAGGGCCAGAAGGGGATCGCGGGCCGGCGGTAAATACCCCCCTCCCTGGCTGCACCCCTGTCCGGGCCCCTCCCTGACCACCCCTCTCCTCTCTCCTGCAGGGCTTGCCTGGGAACCGAGGAGAGCGTGGGGACAAGGTAAGGGACTCTGGGGGCTGGGGAGCCAGGGGGGGGCGAAGACCCAGGGATTGAGGTCCTCAGGGAGGTGCTGCCCGCTCCCCGCTGTGCATCCTTGCAGTGTCTCACCATCTCCCCTTCCTCGCAGGGAGACGCTGGGGCCCCAGGGCCCAAAGGAGACAAGGTGAGTCCCCGGGGTGGGGGGCAGCGGGTGGGAGGGCAGCAGCACTGGCCCCCCCCCGCTCACCCCTACCTCTCTCCTTTGGGTGTCCAGGGCGATACTGTGGTGGTGGAGGGGCCCGCTGGAGTGCGGGGCAGCAAGGGGGAGCCGGTAAGAGCTGTCCCCATCCTCCCTGTCCCCCTCTGCTTTGTCCCTCTTGTCCTGATGGGCAGGGGCCCTCCTGTTCATCCCCCTCCCCAAGGCCCTGCCTGCCCTCCTCCTGGTGCAGGGCAGCTCCCAGCCCTACGATCAAACGATCCTGCACACCCTCTCCCGAGTGGCACAGGATAGCCCCACCAACACCTCTGCCTGCCAGAAGAGCTGCGGGGGCTTCTTGCTGCCGAGGGACTCTCCCTGGCAGAGCACGTTGTCCCCTCTCCTTCAGCCACCCTACGGACCCCTGTGTCCCTGCTCCGGGGGGGTCTGCCCTCCCCACCCTGACACGTCTAAGCGTCTCCCCGTCCCCTGACTCCTCCCTGTGTTTCTCCCTTTGCAGGGAGAGCGTGGCCTGAAGGGCACAGAAGGAGACAAGGGGGACAAGGGCGAGCAAGGCATGCCTGGAGAGAAGGTACAGCTGGAGGCTGCTGTGTTGGGGACTATGGAGGGCTGTTGATGGGGTGATGGACAGAGGGACCAAGGCATGATGGCATCCCTGTGCCCCATGTGCTGGTGCTTGTGGGCACCCTGGCACGGTGCTTGGCACCCCAGCAAGGGGAGCTGCCAGAGCCAGTCTCGGAGGTTGCCATGGCTGTGCTGTGGCCATGCCATGGCCAGAACTTTCCCTCCTGCCCTTTGTTGACCTGGGTTTCTGCTTGCAGGGGGCGAGGGGCGAGCAAGGCAATAAGGGCTCCACAGGCTTCCCTGGGGCGCGTGGCCCTGGCGGGCAGAAGGTAAGGAGCTGGGCACCCCCAACTGCTGGGGGGTGCTGGGGTCACTGTCCCCCTCGCCTACCCTGACTGATGCCTTTGCTTTCCCCAGGGAGAGGTTGGGGCATCGGGAGAGCCCGGTGAGCCGGTGAGGAGCCGCGTCTCGGTGCTGCTGCCACCCTACCGCAGGGCAGGAGCGGATCCCTGTCACGGTGTGTGCTCTCCCGCAGGGCCAGCCCGGCCGCGATGGGATTCCCGGAGCCCGAGGAGAGAAGGGGGACATGGGACCCCTGGGCATGCGCGGGCCCAAGGTGGGTTGGCCCGTCTGCCCACCGGTGCTCTCCCGGCCAGGACCTGTGCCAGCTCGGTGTGGCTCTGACTCCCCTCCTCATCCTCGCAGGGTGACAGGGGCATGAAAGGCGCCTGTGGCATCGATGGGGACAAGGGCGAGAAGGTGAGTGGGTGCCCACAGGGTGCCACAAGAGCCTGGATGTTGCCTGGATCCCGTCTGCCAGCCAGGGGGAGCAGGGAGATGGCTGAGGCTGGAGCTCAGCCCTGCGGCAGGGGCACGGGGTCCCCTCCTCTGCCTGTGGCTCTGGGGTGTGCATTGAGGGGCGCAGGACAGACCGCCCTGCCTCTCTCCTGCCTGCTGTAGGGAGAGCCGGGGATCCCAGGGCGCTCGGGGCTGCCGGGGAGGAAAGGCGAGCCGGTAAGCACCGGGCTGATACCGGGGTGGGACGGAACACACGGCTGGTGGCTGACGGACATCTGCTTTGTCCCCCAGGGAGAGCTGGGTCTGTCGGGACCACCGGGCATCCCTGGGAAGGAGGGGCTCATGGGACCCAAGGTAGGTCAGGGTGGTGCTGGGAAAATCTGTGCTGGCACTTCAGCCCCCTCGGCTGCCTGTCCCCCGCTGCCTGCCCCTTCCTCTTTGCAGGGTGACCGGGGATTCGACGGGCAGCAGGGAGCCAAAGGAGACCAGGGGGAGAAAGGAGACCGGGTGAGTGGGCTGGAAAGGGATGGTATGCCCTGCACTGCATTGCGTTTACTAGGAGCCAGCCTTGGTCAGAAGCACATCATAGCCCGACGCTTCCAGAATAGTCATCTGGCACTGCTCTAAATTATGTCACTAAAGTATAAGTGACAATAGATTCCCACTCTTTACAAGAAGGCACTGGTGCCAGTGCTTCGGGGATGCCCAGCTGTGGGGTGGGAGGATGCCCATGGCACCTGCTCTGGGGCCAGGGGGCTCCAACAGCCCCGGCCTCACCCTCTGCTGTCCCGCAGGGTGCCCCAGGCATTATTGGTGGCCCCGGTCCCCGGGGTAGTGACGGTGCTCCTGGCCCCCCCGGGCCCCCAGGGAGCGTTGGCCCACGAGGTCCTGAGGGCATGCAGGGCCAGAAGGTGAGTCCCCACCATGGGTGGTCAGTCCCGCTCTGGGTGTCGTGAGGAGAGGAGGGCCCTGTCCCTGGAGTGGGAGAGGGGTTGGTGGCATCAGGAGCTATTTCCCAGCTCTGTCCCTGCCCTGCCAGCTCACTGGCTTTGGGGTCCTCCCTTGTGTCCCCCTGCCTAGGGGCTGGGAACCTGGGGGGTTGGGACCCTGCTTGTCCTGGGGCTGGGCTGGATCCATCCCCGTCCCCATCCCCACCTGTGCAGGCATCCCCAGGTCGTGGGGATGGGGAAAGGAGCACATCCATGGTGCTGGGGAGAGCAGAGAGGCTCCAGAGCCACCAGCCAGATCTCAAGCATGTGTCCTTTGCAGGGGGAGAGAGGCCCCCCTGGACAGTCGGTGCCAGGGGCCCGTGGTGTGCCCGGCATCCCCGGCGAGAGAGGAGAGCAGGTGGGTGAGCGGGTGCCTGGCCCTGCCTGGGCAAGCCCCAGCCGGGGCCAGCCTCCCACCTCCCTTCTGCTTGTCCCTAGGGCAGTCCCGGCACCCAGGGGCTCCGTGGGGAGAAGGGGGAGCCGGGCATGATGGTAAGGAGCCAGGAGGGAGCCAGCACAGGCTCGCGGTGCTCGGGTCACCGGGGTCAGAAAGGGTGCCGGATCCGTCCCACTGCCGCTGATAGAGGGGCTTCCCCCACCTCCGGGCTCTACTGGGGCCTGGGAAAAGGGGTTTTCCTCCTCTCTAATTGCACCATCCCCCATTGCGATGTGGGTCCTTTGCCCCTCCATGTGCCCGGCAGGAGGAGGAGATCCGTGCCTTCGTCAGGCAGGAGATGAACCAGCACTGTGGTGAGCATCCCCCTCCACTGCCCCAGGGCTGGGTGTCTGGCCCCCACTGCCCCTGACCCCCCATCCCCATCTCTCCTGCAGCCTGCGGCGGCCACTTCCCACAGCGCCTGGATTCACGTGAGCACTCAGGTTGCGACTCTCTCTTCCCACCCCCCTGCCCCTGCCCCTGCCCCGCGTTTGTGGCACCAAAGGGGTCCTGGCACCCAGGTGTGCCGCTGGTTTGGGGGCTCTAGAGGCGGCTGGGACCCTCCGGGACCCCCCTTGGTCAGGGCCAACATCAGCACGGGACCACGTGCAGGGAGAAGGGATGGCGTGTGGCAGAAGTGATCACGCAGCAGGGATCGCTGCTAGCATCTGCCCGATCGAGAAGGGACCACAGGGACTGTGCCCCATCCATGCTTGGGTGCTGGAGCCAGGGGCAGGCAGGCTTGCAGGGGCCAGGACTGCTGGAGGAGAGAATGGGCTGGAGGAGTGGAATGGAGGGTTGGGGGCAAGGGGTGGGCTGGGATGAGGTGGGTGCTTTCTCTCCAAGGAGGCTGGGGGACTCAGGCCAGGAGCAGCCTCCACTCTGTGCAGGGAGGAGGAAGAAGCATCCGCCAGGAGAGGGAGCACAGCCAAACAGGTGATGGAGAGCCCTGAGGACCTACAAGATCTAGCCCTGTGGGCATGTGTGCCTCCCTGTGTCCATCGTCATCCGCATCCCCATCCCCATCCTGCTGGGCTCCCAGCGGGCGCTGTCTCACTGGGCAGCAGCTCCTCCTGCCTGTACCTCCTCCCGGAGCCCCCGGCAGCCCTGGTCTGCGGTGCAGAGAGAGGAGGAGGCGTCCCCAGGTCCCCTATCCCTGGCCGTGTACCCCGGCACACTGCAGCAGTGCTGGAGCAGTGCTGGGCTGCTCCGCACCTGCAAGGGGTGGTTTTCCTCCAGGAGGCAGCGGGGAAGCACCCCGGGCACCCTCGCTTCCTCCCTGATGCCTGCGCCGTGTCCTTCCCCTCACAGGGCTCTTTCCCACCCAGCCATTCCCCGCTGGCAGTGGTCACGCAGTCCCTGTGCTCAAGTTGTCACATGCTGAGGAAGAGGAGGGTGAGTGTCATCCCTGTGCTTTTAGTCCCCATCCCCCTTTTCCCCTGCTCCATGTGTGCCATCTCCCTGCCCTCCACTCACAGGCACTGAGGGATAATCCATCAGTGGCCATGCTGCCGGTCCCAGGGAGCTTTAATTAAAGAGCGGGGAGAGGAGAGGGCAGCGAGAAGTGTGCGTGCATGTGTGTGTGTGCGTGCAGGCATGCACAGGTGTGTGCTGTGTGCGTGCAGGCGTGTGCAGAGCCAGGCTGTGGCTGATGGGAGCAGGACAGAGAGGATGGAGGGGGAGGCGAGGGCTGCTCACACCTGGCGCTGTCTCCCAGGGCAGGACAAGCGGGTCATGCTCAACACCGATGACCTCGAGTATGAGAGCGTGTATGGGGAGGAGGAGGACTACGATGAGGTCCCAGAGATGGACAGCTTGGAGCAGCCCACGATGGGCGGTGAGCTTCCCTGCGCCTGCCTGGCGCCGAGGGTGGAGCCACTGGGGGTGACCGCAGGACTGCCCAGGCTTTGCTGGGGTGATGCCTCCACATCCCACCTGGCAGTGGGTCCCCGCACCCTCTGGCTGGGGGGATTTGGGATTTCCAGCCCTCTCGCTGGCACCCAGGCAGGGTGCACATTCCCCATCACAGCAGTGTGCCGCGCACGCCATGCAGACCTCGCACTCCGTCACCGAAGCCGTCACCAGCAGTGACAGGTGGTTTGCTGGGCTGGTGGGACCTGCTGCCCCTGGCAGGTTTCCTGGTCATGAGCCATAGGAGGGGATCCCAAAGCCCCCAGGAGAGCAGGGAAGCCCTGGAGGCAGCAGCAGCATGCAGAGGGTCCCTTCAGTACCCTTCCAAGGGACACTGTGGCCATCACGTCCCCACGCCACCTCCGTCCTAGCTTTGTCTCCAGCCTTTGCTGGGAGCTGCCCCTGGGAGAGGGCTTGCCCAGAGCAGCATCTCCTGCCCTCACTCCCAGCACTTGGGCAGGGCACAGAGATGTCCCCTCCAGCTAAACCCTGCTGGGAGCCATTCCCTGCCTTCCCCTTCAGGGGTTTTTCTTCCTCTGCCAAGTGGGTCCAGCTGCCTCCACTGCCAGTGTGCTGCCGGCTCCTGCCTGCCCTCACCATCGCCATTTTCCCCCCACAGTCGAGCCCTGCAGCCTGCCACTGGATGAGGGGGACTGCCAGCGCTACACACTGCAGTGGTACTACAACCAAAGAGTCACCGAGTGCCGGCCCTTCGTCTACAGCGGCTGCCGGGGCAACCTCAACCGCTTCGACAGCAAGGAGGAATGCGAGCTGCACTGCAGGCAGCGCCCAGGGGCAGGTAGGCATGGCACGAGCACGGCCACCAGCAAAGGCAGGTCCAGCAGCATCCCCACCCAGAGGGACGATGCTGGTCCCCTGCCTCGGCTCTTGACACCGCCTCACTTCTCTCTGCAGATGCCCGCAGAGCTGCCGGTGGCAAGGTGGGAGGGCAGCCGAAGGCATAGGCAGTGTCTCGGCAGGCAGGGCTGCCCGGCGGTGGGGCCCAGCTGCCGCCCCNGTTTTTCCTTTCATACCACTTCTATTGCCCGTTAAGGTGAAATTTGTATCAAATGGGAAACCATCCGCCTCCCCAAGGCTCTAACCCCCTTTCCCACCCACAGGTTTCCTGGGCTGTTCCCAGTTTGATTTTTAACTTATTTGCTGCTGACGGGATGGTGCTTGGGCCTGTGCCCCCTCTCCAGCTGCCCGGGAGTGGAGCTGGGACTTGGTGTGGTTGGGCTCCCCTCCCCTCATCTAACACCCTCGTCCCCTTCCCTGCCCCACTCCATGAGTCCCCAAACCCCCCCCTGCTCCCCGCTCTCTGCCAGGGGAGGCTGCCCGCATCCCTGGGCCAGGCGGTGCCTCCCTGCATGGCATCCCTCACCCCCCACCCTGCAACCAGCTCCATCTGAATAAATTTCACCTTAACCTCAACTGGGACTCGGTTCCCCTTTTGCAGCTGCGATGGTTTGGCAAAGACCTGCGGGGGGAGGCAGAGGCTTTCTCTGTGTGCTATCCTCCAGCTCGCACACCTGCCAACAGCATGTCTGTCTTTAATCCAGGGGGTGCTTGCCTGCACCCCCCGGCCCGTTGGGGAAACCCTGAGGATGGTGCTACATTAGAGGAGGTTCCTGCTCACCTACGCTCGCTCTCAAAGGCTTCGTGAAAGCGATGTCAGTTCCCAGGGGGCCGCGGCCTGCCACGTGGGCTTTGTAGTGCCCATACGTACCGCTGCTCTCTGTGTATATCTGTATACAGCAAATGTATATGTGTACCAATGCAGGGGGGGCCGTGATATTAAAGCTGCGCTCACGGAGAGATGCCATGCTTCTTGGCGTGCCACTAGAGATGCCCGTGGGGTTTGGGGCCAGCTCTTGAGCCTCGTGTGCCCCTGCCCACCCCAGCTGGGATGGCCTTCCCAGCTGCTCATTGCCAGCAGCACTGGCTGGGGGTCCTCACCCCCCGGGGACCCTGGTGCCCCATCCCTGTGCCTGGCACGTGCCCAGCTGACACAAGCCAGGCCATGACCCCCCCGGCTGGGCTGTGACATGTCGGCACGCGGGGCTGCGGTGCTGCGTGTTGTGCTGGGTGAATCGGCGCCACCAGCTAATTTTGGCTGCTCTGACAAGCCGGGGGGCGAGTTCCTGACTGTCCCTGGGAGGAAGAACAGAGCCGGCATTATTTCCTCTCCCTGCTGCCACCAAGGGAGGCCGTGAGGCAGCTGGCGCAGGACCGGTCACTCTGCGACCACGGGGGTGGGGAAGACCCCCAGCGGTCTAAGTCTCAGTGCCGGGAGCCCTGGCTCCTTGCCCTGGCCAGCACTCTGGGCTGAGCACCTACGAACTCATCTCACACGGGTGCCTGCCTGGGCTGAGAGCCCCTGGGTGCTTCCACAGCCACTAAGGGGGGAACTCTGGGGCAAAACCCTTCTGCATGGGGCTCACCCCACAGCAACATCTACAGGCTGCTCCCCACTGCAGGCAGCTGGCGGAGGGGCTGAGCCAGGCTGGACTGGTGCAGGTGGGCTGCAAGCCAGTGGCATCCCAGTTGGACTGGGTGAAGGTAAGCTGTAAACCAGTGGTGTCCTGGTTGGTCTGGTGCAGCTGGCTGCAAACCAGTGGCCCAAGCAGTGGTCCGGGGTTGGCACAGCGGGGAGGTGACATGTCTCCAGCAATGTCCCCCAGCTGGCCAGGGTCAGGGAACCCATCAGGACAACAGCACCAAACCAGCACCGGGAGACGACCAGGAGCCTCGTGCGGCACAACGCCAGGGAGGCTGGCACTCGCTGTCAGTGCCATGGATGCCGGCCAGCAGTGATATACATGTGTGTTTTCTCCTGTCCTTAAGTGATTAACCAAGGCTGACAGGAGCAGGAAGGCTCAATTAGATGGATAAAAACCATCTCACGAGTCAGACATGAAATAATTACGCCTGAGCTGCCCTGGGTTCCCAGAATTCCCTCCAAACACAGTGGATGGAGCTGAGGGGGCAAACGCCCACCCACAGCCCGGGATGATTTCATCTGCTATTAGGCAAAATGTATTAATAACATTGTGTGTATTCCCCCCGCCGTGTGTCACCATCACCCCCTCTGCGGGTTGGAGGTGGAGCTGGGGGCAGGATAGGAGCTGGGGACAGGATAAGAGCTGCGGCTCGGTGGGGAGCAGGGCAAACCCCCAGCTCATGGTCCCCGCATCCCAGGAGCATCACCTGAACATCAGCAGGACGAGGACCTACTGGAAATGGTGAGGCTGCACCCTTCGGTGATGCTTTCTGGGGGAGTTTTAGCTGGGAAATGGGTTGCAGGGGGTTGGATACTTTTCATTACTCTCTTCCCAGCTAGTTAAACCACCTCTGGCTGCCTGGTCTGATACTTTCCGAAGGGTTTCACCCCAGAGATGGGTTGCAGGAGGCTGGATGCCTTTCACTGCCCTCCTTCCAGCTGGGCAAACCCTGCTGGGCAACTGATTTGGGAGAGAGGCGGCCATACAGCAGGATTTGTGTGGCAGTGCCCCTGTACCCACCCTGACCCCCCCCCACGGCACAGCACCCTGACCCCAACCCCATGGCGCAGCACCTTGCATCCCTTGGGGCCCGCCCTGGCACCAGGGCGGGGGCCAGGGCGGAGGAAGATGCTGAGGCTCGGCACAGCTCAGTGTATGTGGCCAGACTCATGCCCCTGTCACCCCACTGCCACCAACCTGCTGTGTATTTTAGGCCAAGTGGCTTGTGTCCCTCCCGGTGGGGTGACTTTTGTCTCAGAGAGCCCAGCAGCCCTGTGGGGGGACAGCATCTGCCGGGGAAGGTGTAGGAGGAGGAAAGCCCCACAGCCCGCCTGCTCCCAAAACCCCGGGCACATCACGCTTCCCTGGCCAAAGGGCAGGTCTGGTCAGGGGAGCGGCCACAGTCCCCATGCTGCCACCCCCCTGGGTGAGAATGTCCCTTCCCCTGGGTGGCAAAGGGCTGGAAGGTGTGAAACGGAGGGGACAGCCAGGGGCTGCGGGAAAGGACAGGAACATCCAGCTGATCTGCTTCCCATGTCCCCTTCAGCCTTCCCAAAACTCCCCCTCCATGCAAAAAGGTTAAAATCAGAGTGGAGAACTGAAGGCCCCCCAAAAGGGAGGTGAGCCCCCCTCCCCGTGCCAGGCATAGCCAGCTGGCACTGGGAGCGGGGGTTCTGCGTGTGGCTCCCCGGCGGGGATGGGGGCTATGGGGTCATGGCAGCGTGCCGGGGGGGGGATGATGCTCAGCATCGGCCGTGTGGTCCCCACAGGCGCTCCCAGCCACGCTGTGCTGCAGGACACTGCTCACCTTCCTGGTGGTCCTCGGGGTGCCGGCGAGAGCCTGGAAGGGGCTGAGCCACGAGTGGCTCCCACCAGCCCCCCAAGCTGGGGATGGAGGCAAGCTGACAAGGCGGGAAACCACCGGCGCTAACGAGATGCTGCCTGGTATCCCCAAAATGCGGAGGATCGACCATGGCTCTGGGGAAGGGTCTCACCTGGACAAAGCCAGCCCATCGCTGCCAGAGGGGTCAGCAAGAAAAGCATTGCCATGGCCAATGACCCCAGCCGCCAAGAGATCTGCTCCCGGGAAAAAGGCACGAAAGGTGTCCCTGTCACTTGATGTCCCCACCCACGTACTGAAAATCCTGCTTGACCTGGCCAGAGAGAAGGAGCTGCAGGCCAAGGCGGCTGCCAACACCGAGCTGATGGCCCGCCTTGGGCGCAGGAAATAAACCTCCCCGGCTGGGGCACGGCTCCTCGGCCGGGGCCGGAGAGGGCAGCGGGGCTGACCATGGGTATGGGCAGCGGGGAGCGCGGGGTGGCATCGGTGTGACTGCAGGGGACCACGGACATGGCGCCTCATCCCCGTGGTCCCAGCGCCCATGGCACAAGCAGCAGCCACAGGAGGATTTGGTTTAAAAACTGTCACCTCAGCACCACCGGAGAAGGTACAGCTGCATTTGCCTTTGTAGGGGCCGGCCCCGCAGCACGGGCAGGTCTCAGCCCTGGGCACCACAGGGATTTCTGTGCACTGCTTTGCTCCTCACTCACTCGCTGCTGGGATGTCTCTAAAGGGGCCACATCCAGCCAGGCAAGTTTTCCTGTGTGCCACCTCTCTCTGGGTGGCTGCAGCACGCAAAAATCCTCCCTGAAGCTCGGCTGAGGCTGGAAGCTGGTGGTGGTGAGTGTGCACAATAAAAGGTGGCATCGAACGCGACTTGTTGTGGTTTATACTGGTCTTGCACTCCTCTCTACCCGTTTTGTGTTCCCTCTCCTCAGAGTTGCAGTGGGGGCTCATCCCGGGCTGGGAACCAAAACTAATTAAGCCCCAAATGAGGGGCATCACCCCTTGCACCGGCAGCAGGGCTGGGCCCCAGCCCAGGGTGCCTGCAGCAGCTCCCAGCCAACGGGGACGTCATGTTGCGCTGCCGGAGCCGCCGTCTTCGGCGAGGCTGGGAGATAAGAGCAGCACGGAGCAGAGCACGGCCGCCCCGTGCAAAGTACAGGGTGGCGCGAGGGAGGCAGAGGCTGGGGTACGCCTGCCAGGGGGGCTGCTGGAGCTGGTGGGGGACACAGCCATGCTCTTTGAGGAGTACCTGCTGCAGGGTGAGTGCAGCCCCTTCGCCCTGGAGCGGGCGCTGGCTTTGGGAACGGGGCAGGAGAAATTGGGGTGACCCGCACCCCGCCGGAGGGACATATTTCGGTAGCCAGCGAAGGGACGTGCCAGCAGACGGGTGGGTTGGGGTGAGGTGGCGGGGTGGGTTACGGGTCCTTTGCCTTCCCCGCCTGCCCCAGAGCTCAGGTGATGCCCGGGACCCCAGGGACACCCTGCTGCAGTGGGTGGGTGCCGCGGGGCTGGGTCCAGGGGTTTACAGGGCACAGGACGGGGTGGCGGTGGCAGCGGGGACACAGGGCCTGGGAGGAGCTGCTGGTGACGGTGTGTCACAGCGGGGACGCTCCAGGGCAGGCAGTCCAGGTGACAACCACCTGTCCCCAGGAGGGGGTTCTCCCCTGCCGCCCCCCTCGTCCCAGGGGCACTGAGCCCCTGCCAGCATCTCCCCCCCGCGAGCCCCAGCGTGCCCCCCTGCTCTGGTCCCAGTGTCCCCAATGTCCCCAGTGTCCCCCGAGCCCCCCGGTGCCCCACTCTGCCCTTCCCCGGCCGCCCCCAGGGCGTCCCCCTGCCCAGTGTCCCTCCGGTGATCCCTGTGCCTCCTCCCAGTCCCGGTGTGTCCCCCCCCGTGCTGTGTCTCCTCCAGTGTGCCCCCCGGTGCCAGTGTCCCCCGCCCCAGGCCCATGGCCCGCCCCGCCCTCACT
>WAAD01004826.1:392565-411927 GCA_013389945.1 Fregata magnificens
GGCGGGGGGGGAGCTGTGAGGGGAGACCCCCTCCTGTGGGTGGGGGGGTGAGCTGTGAGGGGAGACTCCTCCTGTGGGTAGGAGGGGGGAGCTGTGAGGGGAGATGTGAGGGGAGACCCCTCCTGTGGGTAGGGGGGGAGATGTGAGGCGAGTCTCGGTACCAGCATTGCAGCGGGGACTGGCTGGTGTGCACAAGACCTCAGTGAGAAGCGCTGTGGAAGCCCTGGAGTGGTCTGCTGCCATCCTCCTCTCGCTGCTGCGACTGGAGGCTAAACCTGTTGCATTGGCACAGCACGCTGACGTTACCTGCTGCAAGTGCAGAGTCTGAGACTAAATATTGAGCATATTAGCCCTGTTCACAGTTTCCCCAGCTCTCAAGCCAGGTGCTAAAGTAGGGTAGAATCCAATTTGTAGTTTCTAGCACTGTTTTTCCAACATTCAAGGTCTAGTCTTCCAACAAGATTGCTACCAGCTTCAGTGGGTCTGAAAGGATGAGAGCACCGAAGAAACGTGAAGTGATTGCTGGACCTTTCAAAACTTTAGGCCAGAGTAGTAAGGAAGAGGTTGATATTTTATGTGGTGTGTAATTCAGGTAGAATCCAGGCTAGATATGATAGTGTTTACTTTCCTGGTTGTGCCTTGTGGTATCTTTTTTCATCTTTCCTGTGTTTGTTTCTCCTCTGATGGAAAAATACTTAGACACAGGGTGCTGTGAGGACCAAGACTTCATGTGCAATATATTTAAAGATCCCTAGTGCTATGAATGATGAAGAGGCGATGCTCTTGTTGATGGCTGATTTAGGGATTGTAGACATGCTGGGCCATGGGAAACACTGTGCTGCTAGGAAGGTTCTTTGGAACACATTTGCGTGCTCATACTAGTACTGTTCATAGTCATACTAGAGACACTGTTTTTGTTCTTTCCCCATGTTTTCTTCTGTACCCAACCCCACATAAGTGTCTGTGCTTTGTTTGGCCACCTACTGCATTTGTAAACTTCTCCTGAGCCAGAGGAGGGCAGTTTATGAACTGGGAAGGAGACAGGGTCCGGATGTGTTTGCCTTAAGGTTTAAGACTTACTCTTGCAAAGGCTCCTGGTGCCAGCATAGGGTGCTTCAGGCCCAGGTCAGATTGGAGCTGGGCCCAGGAGCTGTACTTTCTAGCAGATCAGGCTTGTTAAACATTGGAACAGTGCTGGAAATGGCTGTGTTTTGTCCCAGGGCCAGGCTGAACATAGGTACTAATTAAAACCTGCTTATCCATAACTGGCAGCTTTTGAAAAGCTGCAGCTCACTAATGCTTAGGAGGCAAGATAATAGAGACCATGCAGAATGATAGTGCGTTTCCCTCTGATTATCTCATCCTTAATTGGTGAGGTTTTTAATTATTTAATATAATTTATTCTATTAAGTGGAACAATGAAAGTTAGTCTCTGTCCAGATTCTCTAGTCCACTGTCTTGTTCTATTAATTAGTGATAGAGCCAAAAATACTTTACTGGTGGATTCCTGATTGGTTTATAAGGGAGGGATAAAGCACTCCTGACTCACCAGTCTGGCAAGCGATGCCTCTTTTTGTCTGAGCTTTTGTTTCTAGGCCTGTCTTATTGATGCTCTAACTGTCAGCAGGCTCCCAGCCCAGGGGCTGGAAATAGGTCTGTGGGGATAACAGTGGAGTGCAAGTTACTTTACAGCTAATCAGTCTACCTTGGCTCATGGCTAGTTACTTGTGGAGGGGGTGACAAATTGAAGAATGTGCTGTCTGCTCTGCCTTCCCTAGCTGCTATGAAGACATCCAATTAATGTTGCTTAAAAGAGGGAGCGCTGGTTGTTTGGTGTTCATGAAAAGTTACCCCAAAATGCTCAGTCTGTTTTTAAAGTATGGGCATGGTTAGAAAGTTGCTTTCCCATAGCACTATCCGTGGAAAGACTTTTACTCTCTTTATTTTGCAGGTGGGGGTTCCAACCCGTTCCAGCACCTGGAGAAGAGTGCAGTCTTGCAAGAGGTAAATCCTCATACGCTCTCCTTTGTGTATCCCTTTCTGTCTAGAGCCTGTCCCCCTCTTGAGTAGGTCACTGGAGAACTTCAGCAAGGAAGTGGGGGTTTGTTGCAGTCCTGTTAGCTCTGAAAAAAATTGGCAACACTCCTGTTGGTTCTTATTTTATTGTTAGAGGGAGGAAGGGAGAAGGTTGAAATGGTCTCTGTAACAAATTAAAGACTGTGAACTATAAATAGTAATAAAATGAATAAAATTATCTGGGAAAGCTCACCCTAAAACAGGAAGATTGGGAAATTGTCCTTGGACACCCCAAATTTCTTGTAGATGACAAAGTTAATGAGTAGGGTGTAAGTGGTTACTGAATAGTCTATGATTTTGCTCTGAAAAAATGCCTCTCTATTCAACAGCAAATAAACTTCCCAATCCCCAGACCCTGTTGTTTCAGTGTTATCTGTTTGCTTGCAATGTTGTGAATGGTGTTGGCTCCTGTTAGCCTTACAGAGCTAGCATACATCTGTCAGGAGAGTAGTGTTTAAGCTAGCGCATGATCCAGACTTGTGTGGGTGAAAGTGTGATGAGGATTTGGCCTTTAAACCTTAGTTGCACTTGAATTTGCGATCTCAGGTTGAGACTGTAGAACCAGCTGTTTAAAAGGGGACCATGTTTAACAGGAATTGAGGAGAAATCTGATTCAAAGATATTAAGAATCAAGCCATACCTCGCCCACAATTTGTTATTTGTATCAGCGGCCAAGACCAGACAGGACAGTGTTTCCGAGGGTGTGCTGGTGTCAACGTCCTTGTCTGTGCTTTGTTTCCAGGCACGAGTGTTTAATGAGACTCCCATAAACCCACGAAAATGTGCTCACATCCTCACCAAGATCCTGTATCTCATAAACCAGGTAAGGGGGAGAAAATGACACCTATACAGAGACACCAGCAGCAGGCCCAAAGCTGGTTGTGGTAACTGGGATTTCCTTCCTTCTTTGCAAACATCTTCTAGGGGGAGCACCTTGGTGTCACGGAAGCTACCGAATCCTTCTTTGCTATGACCAAGCTGTTTCAGTCCAATGATGTAAGTCTACTTGTTGTTTTCTGCTGTATTTATCTGATGGGACAAGTTGTCAACAGTGTCTTTTTCAGCCTCGAGATGTGCCTTTTTATACAATCAGCTTTTCCATCCTGCCTGGACCTACCTGATCTGAGTGGGAAGAGTAGGATGAAAGTTTAGGAACAGAGATCAGCTTCCTAGCCCTTCCCAGACCTTGTAGCAGCCTGACTGAAGCATTGTCTTGAGACAGAGATTCCTCCTTCCGAATTGCTGTTTAACGCTTGAGATTGTGCTAGGCACAGATCAAGCATGTAATCAGCTAGAATATGCTATGCTTTGTGCCCAGCATTAAAAGATCCTGCTTCCTGCCGAGAGTCAACAGCGATGTGTCCTGGAGGAGGCCAGGAATTAGTACCTACCCAGAGCAGTAGTACCATCACTGGTTGTCCCCCAAACCACAAGGCATTAAAATCATGAGACCAGTCTAGAAATCCCCAGACTCAGGAATATAAATTGCTTGCTTTCTTGCTTTTGAAGCAACAGGGTGCCTTCAACTAATGATTTCAAGCTTTTCTCCTTGTTCCTGTGAATGACAAGTGAAAGATGAAACTGTAGATCCAGCTAAATCTGGTATCTCTGTGGCTTCACCCTAAGATTGAGGGATGTAGAAGAGGAAGAGGTGTTTTGTTAATCAATATGGGTTTTGTACATCTTTTACACTCAGGCACTGGGGCTCTCTGAAGGTAGCAGGTTCTTGATCTTCACAATAAAATCACGGAAGCAGGGAAAACTGGGACCCCTTCCTGTCCAGGATCCTCTCAGCTGATGTCTGTCTTCCCTCTTTCCTTGTCAGCCAACTCTTCGCAGGATGTGTTACCTGACTATCAAAGAGATGTCTTCTATTGCAGAAGATGTAATCATTGTTACTAGCAGGTCAGTCACTTTGCTTTTCTTACTGTTATATTCACGTGTCCTCCAGTAATGCCTGTCCAGCCTCTTGAAGATAACTGTAGTCCCTATGCAGGGTGAGGATAGGGAATGCCCTTGGTGAGGAAAATCTTTTCCTTTAGAAGAGGCCATTAAAATACAGACACTGAACTCCTAGTGACGTGTGTGAAATATGCTGTTTCCCCATATCCCATGCCCATGGGTGTTTGGATTGTCTTTTTTAGTTACATGATATGGCAGCACTGCTGTTTCATTAACTCCTACTTTCCTGTCTGAATGCCTTGAAGCTTTTTGAAGATTTCTGGCATAAATCCCAAGGCTCTCAACAGGTAGGCAGGGATTTACTGCTCCTGTAGCAGCACAGGATGCAACTTCACTGGGAAACAAAATTCCTTCTGTGAGTCATTCCTGAATTGCTGCTCATCCCACTGAAAGGCCAGTGCCATATTGCGAGACGGGAGTGTGAGGGTACAGGGTCTGCTGAGGGCCGAGGCCATGCAGCAGGCAGAAGCCAGTCCCAAGTGCTTCAATGTGATGAACTCCCATCCCCTCATAGATGGTCTCGCACTGATCAGGACCCTGGGGAAAGGGCAGGAATGAGCCTTCAGTAAGGAAGGCAAATGGCTCAGGGGCATGTGTGTGCACTCCAGCCTCCTGTGGTGATCAGGAGCTTGAACAGCCTGCTGATGGGCTTGCCTCCCATGGTGATCAGGAGCTCATATAGCTTGCTGATGGGCTTGGAACCCGAGTACTGATCTTTTCCTCCTGCCTTCCCACCCCGGTGGGACTTGCCCAAGACCTGCAGTTGCCTGCTTGGCATTCAGCTGTGATCCTGGCTGGCTGCTGCTCTGTGTGCACTGTGCATGCACCTGAGAGCTGCTGGCTCAGGAGTGCAGTATTGAGAGCTTCCTGTTTTCAACCAGCTTAACCAAAGACATGACTGGGAAGGATGACAATTACCGAGGCCCTGCTGTGAGAGCGCTCTGTCAAATCACTGATGTAAGTGCTGCTTTTCCCTTGGGGCAGCCCTAGAGCCCTTCACCTTTCCCTGCCTCACCCCATCCCACCTTTCACTCTCCTTTTCATGGCTTTGCGTCTCCCCTTTCACACTCCTAATAGCTTTTCCATATCAGCTATTGTTTCCCTCTCCGTGCAGAGTACCATGTTGCAGGCCATCGAGCGCTACATGAAGCAGGCGATTGTTGACAAAGTGCCAAGTGTATCCAGCTCTGCTCTGGTGTCCTCTTTGGTATGTACTCCCTGCAGGGTGGGCCTGAGGGACAGTCAAGCTGGGAAGCAGGCATCTGTGGTGGGATTGGACATCTTGGGAGTTTCAGGGCTTCATTCTTTGTGAACTTAGGGACTGATGCTGTCTTTGTGGGATATCATCGACCTCTTGAGACCACGGCCGTCATGGCCAGGTCTCTGCATGCTGATCCTCTGCTTTTCTATAAGTTGCTGCCACCAGCGCCACCATGGGGAAGGCTTGCTGCTTCTTAATATGAGCTGTGATTCCCAAAGCTTCCTCCATCCTTCTCTCAGGAGTTGTCTGTGGCTTTGTCTCTCCCCAGCACCTGCTCAAGACCAGTTATGATGTGGTAAAACGCTGGGTGAATGAGGCTCAGGAGGCAGCTTCCAGTGACAATATCATGGTGCAGGTAGGAAACCCCCCACCAACACAGGGAATAGCAAGCAGCAGCTGGGAGTGGAGCAAACTACTAGAGCTCAGCCAGGCGCTTCTGAGCAACAGAGGGGATAAAAGTGGAAAGAACGCACTGTGGGTTTGTGACGATTTCTTTCCCTGCACAGTATCATGCTCTGGGCTTGCTCTACCATGTGCGGAAGAATGACCGCCTGGCAGTCAACAAGATGCTCAGCAAGTTCACACGTCATGGTCTCAAGTCACCATTTGCCTACTGCATGATGATTCGAGTAGCCAGCAAGCTGCTGGAGGAAGAGGCTGGCAGGTGAGGGGGCTCCTTTGCCCTGCTGGAAGAACTTCCTCAGGTCCTGCTTCTACCTCCTCTTGCAGGCTTGCTTGCCATCTCATGAGGGCAATTATTTCTGTCTTTGAAGAGCAGCATGTAGCTTCTACCCTCTTATTGTTGGTTAAAATGCAGCAGAGAAAATACGGGATGCTTTCATGTTGTTATGGGATGGCTTCTGTGAGTTTTGTCTGTGTATGTGCTTGCACATCGAATACTGTCTTGTTTCTCTTGCCTGTTTTGCATGGCTGTTCTTTATTGAGATATTCTACTTCATTTTCTCTGTCTTCTGTAATTATTTGGCTATCATGTATGCACTGTGGCTTCCAGGTGGTTAAGACTTTGGTGTGTACAATGAGCTCTCTGTGTGTGAGGGCTAAGGGAGATTCCCCTTTAGCCTGTAAAGCAGAGGGTGTCTTCTCAGAAGGCAGACTGACTTCCAGCCTAAGCATGCTGGAAGTACTGTATAATGACCACTATAAAATCTGGGGATGGTGGATTTATGGCTGCTTTTAACTTTCCACAGGCTATGGGACCTGCCCATTTCTGCTGCTGGTTTCTTCATTTCTGTTAGCACCTTTGTCTTCACTTCTTCCTGTGTTTTTTTTCTCTCTTAGCCGCGATAGCCCCCTGTTCGATTTTATCGAGAGCTGCCTAAGAAACAAGCACGAGATGGTGGTCTATGAAGCTGCATCTGCCATTGTTAACCTGCCCAACTGCACTGCCAAAGAGCTGGCTCCAGCTGTCTCAGGTAAATGTGATGCTCATGGCAATGGCGAGGGGATTATGGGCCTGCGGTGGTGACACCTGCTGATTACCCCAAGAAACAAGAACCTTGTGTAGTTTCAGGCTTGTAATGCTGCTGTACCCTTTGTTGCTTTATGCTGCTGCTGAGAGCCTGTGGTGTGTGTGAATAGCTTTGCTTCTGTAAAGGTATTTGCCTGGTGTGTTGAAGTGTGGGTTACTGGAGGGGTCTTTTTTTTCAGTGAAACAGGGCTGAATTCTAACTGAGAAATCTCCCTGCTTTAGACTGAGTGTAACAGTGCAAGAAGCCAAGGTGTTGGGGTCCTGCCTTCCCAGCTCAGTACAGTCCAGAGATTCTCCTGAGTTGGGACTGTTGGCAGGTAGGGAGGCTGTGTGTCACGTCTCTGCACAGGGAGGGTGCCCTTCATGGGCCAGCCCTGGGAGAGGAACAGGGTTTGCGTAGAAATGGAGAACAGCAGTTCAAATTGATTTAATAGGAAAGATGACAAGGTGATGAAATTGGCTTTCAAGAGGAGCAAAGGATAGCAGCAGTGTGGAAAAAGAGGGAGGTGGGTAAGAGCTAGTTGTCAGCAGGAATGTGTGGCAAAGGGGACAACAGGGAGGGAGGGAGGAAGCTGGTAAATTCGTAGTTGTTTCTTAAGCATGCTTCTAGTTATCTTGTGCTTGCAGCTGTCTCTTCATCGAAGCTCTTGCTTTAGGTATGAAATGCTTCTCAATAATAGATTGCTTAAACATCTGCCTTTGTTGGTTTTCCTGCCTTGCAGTTTTGCAGCTGTTCTGCAGCTCCCCAAAAGCAGCACTGAGATATGCAGCCGTCCGTACCCTTAACAAGGTAGGAACCAGTCTCTTGGGAGCTGTAATAGTTTCTCATGTGCAGGGAGGCGCAGAAGAGAAAGAGGGCCAGATTATGTGATGATTTTGTATGAATAACCTCTACCCTGGGCTACAGCCTTACATTTCATTGCTTTCTGGGTGGAATAAAACCTCAAAGAACACTTTACAGAAGGAAAAAAAAAAAAAAGGCAATAATTTTCACAGGTCTCTATAAGAGTGTCACTGGTCTTACATGTTACTGCTTTCCCTTCTGAGCTTCCTGTGGTGAAGGAGCTCCTTGTAAAAGAGGGATCAAACCTTGATGCTGCTTCTTGCCTGTTCCGTGGCAATCTTTGCTCCAGCTTTTCCCTTGACCTTGTAAACTCTCAAAAAGAAAAAGACAGAATGGCAGTGTCTGGTAACTGTTGTGCCTCCACCCACAAAGCTGTTCTGCACAGCTAGGCTCACTGAATTTTTGTTGGGAGTTCATAGTTTCTTTTCTTAATATATAGAGGAGAATGAGGGAGTTAAAAATAGTAAAAGATTGTTTATTACTACTGCTTCTCTTCCAGCAAGAGATGCAATTCTGCAGGAAGAAAGAGCTTGTTACTTTAACCTCAGATTAGTAGTTTGTCTGAGATGACCCTCATGTACAGTCTGTAGCATTTATTTTTACAGGAAGGACTGAGAGCTTATAGAGACTTGGTGGGTTTTGCCAGCTGGGCCTTTTGCATCTGTTGAGTGTTTTCCGCTCTTCCTTCTCTGCTCTAGGTGGCCATGAAGCACCCATCCGCTGTGACTGCCTGTAATCTAGACCTGGAGAACCTTGTGACGGACTCCAACCGCAGCATAGCCACCCTGGCCATCACCACGCTGCTGAAAACTGGCAGTGAGAGCAGCATTGACCGGCTCATGAAGCAGATCTCCTCTTTCATGTCAGAAATCTCAGATGAGTTCAAAGTAAGGAAGTGGGAGGAGGAGGGACACGCAGGTTCCTGAAGAAACCCCTTGGTCTTTGTCCATGTTTGTGTGTGTGCTCTGAAACCTGCATGGAGCTGCTTTCAGCTGCTGGGCTGCAGAGTATTTGCAGGGAAGAGAAAGAATCTGAGGCTATCGGCCTAAGCCATGCCTTGGTCATACAGCACCCAGCTCCAAAGTCACATGCTCTTTTCTGGAGAGATGCCGTTTGAGAATTAAATCTCTTTCTTCTTTCCAGTGGGTGTGGGCTTTTGCTAGGGGCTGGCCAGTGCATAAAGATCAATCTCCTCTAATTCCTAGGATTGTACCTCCTGGAACTGTATTTGTTGCATAAGTAAAGGCAAAACTGTAGTTTCCAGGGTAGGGACCAGCACAAAAATTACACAATTCAACTATTTTTTTCTTGCCTAGTGAGACAGAATCCTTTTTTTACTTGCCCCTCTTTTCCTCCAGGTTGTAGTGGTGCAGGCCATCAATGCACTCTGTCAGAAGTACCCTCGCAAACATGCCGTCCTCATGAACTTTCTCTTCACTATGCTTCGGGAAGAGGTAAGTTTGCAGGACAACTACTTTGTGTTCCTTGTTTGTATGCATGAACTGCAGGACTGCACAGTGGCCCCTGTGAGAGTCAAGCTTTTACTGATAATGCTGTGCAGTAAGAGCCTCTATCTAAAAGCCTTGCAGTCAAATTGGCAGAAATGGCCAGCTGTGCACAGTAGTTAGATGCATACTGCCAGGCATATTTTTAATGTGGTTTTCATTCTTTGATTTTTCTGGGGGTTTATTAACTCTCAAAGCAAATGCAGGCAACAGCAGATCTGTTGGCAGTCCATGTGTGTTTCACATTTGAACCAGCTTTCTTTTATACTTTGACAGCAAATTCCAAGAAGTTTTGTCTTGTACACAAAGATTTGATAACAACCTAATTATTGATGACACGGAACCACTTTTGTTGTGTTCTCTGTGCTGTGGCAGTGAAGGGATCACGAGTACCTATAACCATTCTCTGCATTCAGTCAGAAATAAATTGCAGAAAGACAGCTTTACAGAGGTTTGCTGAGGCTGTTTCTAAATGAGCTAACATGCCTGCAACACAGCTGGCACCACTGCTTGCTGTCGCATCACTTTCTGCGAATTACAGCCTCTTGTTTGGGAACAAACCAAAGCATGTCATTTTGCTCCTGTGAAAAATGGACCATTTTCCTTTCCCAGATTTTCTGTGGGTGGATGGTATCATTTTGAATGTGGTTTTATAGTTCAAACCATTCTGTTTTAAAGCTTTTTTTAGTCCAAAGTAGCTCCAGAAAGATCCCCCAAATGCCCAGCGCTGTGCACGTAATTGGCAGAGGATAGTGTGCAGTTTAGTCCCCTGGTGTGTATTGAGGACACAAGTAAATAATGACTGAAGATAACCAAGCATTAACGGCATGGCAGGTTATGGGGTGTGCCTGGGGAGGTATTGATTGTCTGTCTTCGCACACTAATGGGGCTATTTGCTGGGCCCTGCTGTGGCAGATATGATCCTTAATATATTTCTCTTGTGATTCATCCTCAGATGTCTGGTGCTAAAGGGGAAAGGGTTGGGTTTTTTCTCCTCCCATATGGCATGTTTTTATGCACTAATTCTAGCAGCAGAGGATTTTGAAGGAGATGTAAACCCTTCAGGTGGACGGATTCTTTTACCCGCTTTAGGACTTGGTTTTTTTATTTCACTGCAGCCATTCTGAAGGGAGCTGGCAAGAGAGCTTGAATATTAGCTGGCCCTCTGGGTGTAAAGAGGGTCAAAAGTGGGCGCAGCATTACTGCCCTTCTCCTTTCAAACACAGGTTAAAAGCACTGAGTGTGAGTGACCTTTTCAAAGGAAATTCTTTGCTGTCTGGGTAGTTCAGAGTCTCTAAAATACTTTGAGATTTCCAGCTGAGCAGTTCCCTTTTGCTCCTTAGGGTGGCTTTGAATACAAGCGAGCCATCGTGGACTGCATCATCAGCATCATTGAGGAGAACTCAGAGAGCAAAGAGACAGGCCTGTCTCACCTCTGCGAATTCATTGAGGACTGCGAGTTCACTGTGCTGGCCACTCGTATCCTCCACCTTTTGGGGCAGGAGGGGCCCAAAACCAACAACCCCTCCAAATACATTCGCTTCATCTACAACAGGGTTGTCCTGGAGCATGAAGAAGTCCGGGCGGGTAAGAGACAGACCTGGAAAGCTGTCTGCCCTATGACAAATCTTCAATGAAATGTACCACATGAACACCTCTGCTTTTGAGGATTGTGATTTGCTCTAGTCCTGAGCAGATCCTGCAATAGTATGGATGGAAGAGGTGGCCTGCAGCTGAGAAGTGGGGAGGGAGATGCAGTGTCTCTGAAGCTAGACAGAGGAGGTTTGCAGGCACTTCATTGTAATACATCTGCCTCTTTCTAGTCACAGTAATGCTTTATACTAGTGCTAGCGTCTCTGATGTGGCATTTGAACAAGGCCAGGAAATGGAGGAAACTTCAGGTGATTTTCTTTGCTTTCTAATTCTGTTTTCATGACTTGCACTACAGGTGCTGTAAGTGCCCTGGCCAAGTTTGGAGCCCAGAATGAGGAGATGTTACCCAGTATCTTGGTGTTACTGAAAAGGTGAGTTGTACCTTGGAGTTTCTCAACATCCTGGGTGAAACCCTCTGTTTTTTTGAGAGCTTGTTAGCATCCCCATGCATGTCTAGTCTCTTCTAGCTGTGGATCTGAGAAGGTGCAGTGGTTACCTCGGATCCTGTGATGGGATCACCACTGCATTCAGCACCACAAAGTGGACAGAAGCCAGGTGTGGTGGATGATTGCTTTTCTAATACAATTACTAGTAGATTGCTGGCTGTCTCCTATGGCATGTTCTTTCTGGCCCTGTAAGGTGGCTTAGTCACCTGGATTCATTCGCATGGACTCTGCTGCCTTGCACTGAAGAAAGTTTTCCACTTTCCTCTCAGGTGTGTGATGGATGATGACAACGAAGTGAGAGACAGAGCCACCTTCTACCTGAATGTCCTGGAGCAGAAGCAGAAAGCCCTCAATGCTGGCTACATCCTGAATGGTAATGCAGGAAGTCCTCAAAACAAGTCTGCACCTCGTTCCTGATTTAACAAGTGACAAAGAGCTGGCATTGTCTCTGGTTTCAGTGACCTGTCCCTTCTGTCCCCAGGTTTGACAGTGTCCATCCCTGGCCTGGAGAGGGCTCTGCATCAGTACACCCTGGAGCCCTCCGAGAAGCCCTTTGACTTGAAATCTGTTCCTTTGGCAACAGCTCCTATCATCGAGCAAAGAGCAGGTGAGGAACAGTCCCCCAAATGCTGGTACAGACTTCTAGTAATTCCCTAGCAGTTCCAGCCCTCGGACAATAGACTGCATTGGGCTTGCTGGGAATTGCTGAGCTCCATCCTATTTGCATTTTGTGGGATTACATCTTCTGTAAAGACTAAGGCCAGCAAATCTGGTTGCTCCCACATTAGTGTTTCGGTTTAGCCCAACTGCTAATGATAGTAATAGCTGGTAATCCTCATTGGAGCTGCTGCAGTTCCAAAGGTGTTTAGGAAGCTAAATATGGGTGCCTAGTCCATAGCAAGATGAGAAATGAGCTCCCTTCCTTTCCTTAGTCAAATCCAGACATTGATCTGTTTTTGGATTTAGTTACTTCTTACTCCTCACCTTCAAATCTTTTCAGTTTTTTTTGTTTGATTTCTTTTTCTCTTGCAGAAAATGCCCCTGTTACTGTAGTCAAACAGCCAGAGAAGGTGGCAGCAACACGGCAAGAAATATTCCAAGGTAAACTGATGCGAGGCCTCTCCTATGCCTGTGTGTGAGAACAATATAGCTAACTCTTGCTGAGCCTGTCTAGCTCCTCTGGCTTTTTCCCATCTTCTTTCAGGGAGTGACATGGGCTCCCAACTTTTAAGTCAGCTGTTCATTCCTGAGGCGTGGGGGTGCCTGTAGTCCTTTCCATCTTGCAATAGATGTGGGCAAAGGATGACTCTGCCTTTAATTTGAAAAGTCCCTAGTGAACGTTTATGGATGTTTGATGGATAGTTCCTTGCTGCAGCAGCTTCTGGCAGCTTAAACGAGGGCTTTGAAACTGCTAACACCTTCCTGTGGGTTGGGGAAGGCAATGGTTTCTGTGTCCTCTGTTTCAGAGCAACTGGGGGCGATCCCAGAGTTTCGGGGACTGGGCCCGCTCTTCAAGTCTTCCCCAGAGCCTGTTGCCCTGACAGAGCTGGAGACGGAGTATGTGGTTCGCTGCACCAAGCACACGTTTGTCAGCCACATGGTGTTCCAGGTGGGTAGCTATGGCATGTGGTGCTGAAAGGGGATTGGAAAATAAGCTCCTGACCGGTTAAAAGCTCCACTGGGAAGAAATAGCTCAGGGATATCTGTGTTCAAAGCACGTCAGTGCAATGAGGAGTCCTTAGTTTCGTATCCAGGGCAGCAGAGCCCCAGAAAAAAATTAATTGGGGAGCGCGTGTGTGTACGTGTGTGTGGTTGAACAATGCTTACACGTACAGTCAAAATAAATCAAACAAGCACTAGGTGGGGCTATTCTTACTGAGCAGTTGGCAAGGGGAGATGTATTCTTTCCTCAGGGTCCCCAAGCACGTGGTTTGGGCATAAAAGAGTGAAGCTCACTATATCTGAGAGGCTGAAAAGGGTACCCAAGAAAGGGACATGGTGGGGGAGAGCTTTTCATCCCCTACACTTTGTTTTAGCCTGTGTAGTACAGGTGCTTTTTTCTGTACGTCTTGGCCTTGGCTGTACCGCCCTGCTGCTACATGAGAGATGTTAGATGTTAGGATGTGCCAGCATCTTTGCCTGGGCCTTGGGGACTTCAAGACACAGCGAGTCCTACGCTAGCTTGTGAGCAGCAGCGTTTTGTCCTTAGCCAGCTCCTTCCTCAAAAGCTCAGAACTGCTTACACGGTCTTCGTAGGGGTTGATCTTTGTTTCCATTGTCCATCCACCAGATGCAACTGTATGAGTTTAAGTGAGTTGTCATTGCAGCCGGAACAAAGTCTAATCAGCAAGTTTAGACTTGCTGAAACCATCAAGCTTGCTGAAACTTGCTCAAACTATCCCTAGTTTCAGCCATGCAAAGGGTCGTCTTCCCATCTGCTGTGGGGCACTGTGTCCCTGTAGCATCAAGTGAGAAGATGTAGGCAACACAGTAGTCACATTTCCATAGAGCAAAGAATTAACCTGGGAATTATCGTCCAGGGAGAAAGGACAAAGTACATTTAGAGGAAAAAGTTCCATACTAACTGGTGAACGGAAACAGGCAGAAGCTGGCACATCCCTGCCCTTGTTGAATTTCTGCTCCTGCCTGGGTTGCAGAGGGTAGTCATTGGATAGTTGTGTGCTGGTTCATTATAAGTGTTGTTTCCTTTTTAAAAAAAAAAAAAAGTTTGCTGGAGCACTGGAGTCCCCTGCAGGGTTTTAGTTTCTCCCCTAAAGCATTTAAATGAGTAGTTTTTAGTCACAATTGCTCTGTGACTAAACTGGAACACATGAGTCCTATGACTAGCCAGCAAGGTGCGCTGTTGAAAACAATGAAACAAAGAGCTAGGGGTTCACAAGCTGATACCACACTCCCACTCTGCATAAAGTGAATCTGCTATTAGATCTATAGCGAGCAGCTTCAAGCTGTTGCTGCTTTCCCCTTCGCTGTTTAGTTTGACTGCACGAACACCCTGAACGATCAGATCCTGGAGAATGTCACAGTGCAGATGGAGCCAACAGAGGGGTATGAGGTCATTGGCTACGTACCTGCCAAAACCCTGGTGTACAACCAGCCAGGTACCTGCTACACACTGGTGGCACTGTCTGAAGAGGATCCGACAGCAGGTAAACAGTTTGCCCTCTGTTTTCCTGACATCCCCCAATTAAGCGTACCGTATTGCTCGCCCCCACACATTCTACTTTGCATCCTAGCCAGGTATTTATAGCCTGTGTGTGGGTGTAGCCCTGAGTGATGCTGAGCATGACTTCTCTTTGCTGTTTGGGGGCTGCCAGGCCTCCCTTCTCCCCTCCTGGTTCCCTTGTGCTGTAGCATTGTTGAGTCAGGCTATGAGAGCTGGCAGATGAGCATTCACCTCTCTGCTGAGTTATCTCCCATGTCTTTAACCTGTCTATTCTTTGCGTTAGTATGTGGGGAGGCTGGTGCTTATAAAGTGCTGTGAGTGCCCAGATGCTCTGAGTAGCAAAGGGGTATTTCAGACAAACTGCTGGAATTTCAGGGGTGTCTATTTGAACTGAATATCCCTTCATTTGTCACTGTCCAGAACAAGAACCAGGCCTTACCTGTGCTTTGGTCTCCCTGGTTTGTGTTCTGGGACTGCTCACCTGTGTGTGTTGCTGCTGTTCACCCAGCAGTGCCGATCTTCTTGGGGATGAGTCATCGCTTCCTCTCCTAGCCCGGTGGTATTAATCAGCTGCCATGTTGCAGTGCGAGGTGGTTTCATTTCAGAGACGCGTGAACCGATTTCTAGATAACGATCTTGCCTCTTCACAAGGCGCTGGTGGGACATGTTTAGTTAGTATTCCCCACACAACTTGAGGTTCATCAGTAATAGCACTTGATCTGAGAATTATGGTCTTGTACAACCATCACGAGCCTGTCTTTATCACTGTTTGCTAGCCTTAACATTACAAATAAATACTTTGTCCTTGAGAGACAGAAAGCATCACAGAGCCTTCTCTAGGTCACTGGCTAAGCCTGTGCTGCTGACAGTGAGGGGGAGAACCCAACTGCCCCAAGTTTCCCAGCCCTGTTCTGCTATGGAGGATTGCAGATCTGGTGGTAATGTGAGCTTTGCCTTTGCCTCCCCCGCCTCCAGTGGCCTGTACCTTCAGCTGCATGATGAAGTTCACTGTCAAGGACTGTGATCCGAACACGGGTGAGACAGACGACGAGGGTTATGAGGATGAGTATGTGGTAAGGAGCTGAGTGTGTACCTGATCACGGAAACTGCAGTCATTTTGAGGGTTTTTGTGATCTGTACTCAGATCCCTGCAAGCAACTATGTGACCACTGACACTGATGTGAGCAGCATCACGTGAAGAGCAGGTTCTTGCTGTCTCTGAGGTGTCTGTCCCAGGATGCAAATGTGGGTGGTTTGGGGAGCTTGCTTTGTCTTGTTTGGAGTATCCTTCTGTTGCTCTTCAGGCAGACACCTGACTATGCAGGATACTTATATTTTGGGAGGCCATGGTGTGTGTTCCAGGCTTGGCTGGCTGTGCCCTATGGGCTCCAGCAGTTGCACAGTCAGGTTTGTGGAGACAGAAGGCCGTTGGACATCTTTTTGTTCTCTGCGATGGCACAGTTAATTGCCTAGTGGCTTGCCTGATACAGGCAGATTGCCATCCTTGTTCTTGGTCTGGGGAAGGTGGGCCATTTCCCTCCCCAGAACCGAGACTGATGAAAGCACCGATGCTGCAGAAGCACCTCTCTTCCGGGCTCTGCCGATTCCAGGATGGCTGTTGTACCACAAAGGAAGAAGCTGAACTTACGCTTGGTCAGA
This sequence comes from Fregata magnificens, assembly GCA_013389945.1. Lineage (NCBI taxonomy): Eukaryota > Metazoa > Chordata > Aves > Suliformes > Fregatidae > Fregata > Fregata magnificens. The sequence goes on from WAAD01004826.1 coordinate 408,645, forward strand.
AACAGGGACTGGCTCACAATGTGGTGTTTACCCTCGAGAGAGGAAGGGATGTTGTGACACTACCTCAGCTTGCCCTGTTAACTCCAGAAGCTGTTTTCTATGCGTTGCCTGTCACTGCTGTGAATCTGATTAGAGGCACTGCTGTGCAGTGAGTCACTGAGGACACAGTGTCCTCCCAGGAGCGAGGAGGGTTTTTCCCAAAGGAACATGCAAGGTTAACCCCTCTCTCTGCTTCCCAGCAGTCACCAGGGCATTCGAGTGATATTTAAACAAACTCTTCACATGTTTCAACTAGAATCAGGAGGAGATGCTTTCCTGCAGCAATGGCTGAAATGAATGCGGGCTGGTGTCTAGCCAGCTCTGGTGCTCACTGCTCTTCGATACATGCTCTGGAGGGACAAGCCCACTTCTGCCTTGCACAGATGTAGTCATAGCAGCAGTTCAGCTAACCCAGCATGCTCCGTTAGGTGACAGCAAGTGTCTGACAGTGTCTCACTGTACTTTACCAGCCTACAAAACGATGGGCCAGAAAGGCAAAATAGAAGCTTATGTGCATTCCAGGGAACCAAATGCTGCACCTGTGTGAGCACAAGCAGCTATTTCTTAGCTTCTGTCTTCTGTTTTGGACATTTGTCCAGTGATTTGATCTCTGTCAGGCCAAGGGCTGTGCTCCGAAGGGGCACCTGCTTTGTAAATCCTGGAAATGGCATGACCACTGGCTTTTCCAGGCCAAGCAGTTGCTCAACCAAGTGGTGTTTGCTCAAGCAAACCAGAAGGGGCAGGGCTTGCTCTGACATATTCATGAGTGGAAGTGGGAGCTGTCTCCTGCACTCACCTGATCTCAGGGAATCCAGTCTAAAGCTCACTCTGGAGAGAGCAGAATTAGGAACAACCATGTTTCATTTGAACCTCTTCTACCACCAGCTTGAAGACCTGGAGGTAACGGTGGCTGATCACATCCAGCGAGTTCTGAAGCCAAACTTTGGAGCAGCCTGGGATGAAGTGGGTGATGAGTATGAAAAGGAAGAGACCTTTACTTTATCTGCTATTAAAACCCTTGAAGGTAAGGGGGTGCCTGAGCCCAGCAGAGCTCTTAACATTTCTCTCTCTCCAACAGGCAAAGTCCAGAGGCGCAGTCTGGCTCACTTTAGATCTCTCACAGAATGGGGCAAAACCCTTCACAAATAGTTTCACCGTAGCTGTTAAATGTGGAGCTACAGTTACTGTGATAACAAGTTAGTTCAGGTTTCAAAAAAACCAAATGAGTATTCTGGGCCCTGTGGAGAGCAGGCTGGATTGTGGGAGGCAAGAGAACATCTTGCTTTGCTCTCACACTCTACCCTAGCAAGCAGACAGACCATAATTCAGCTGTGAGCTCCCACTTTCCTTCTGTGAAAGGGGGAGATGCTCTGACCTTAGGACTCAAGACCAATGAAAAAGCATGCATAAAGCAGAAGACATGAGGTTGGTGGGCAGGCTTGTGGTGTAAGCCCTCTTCTCTTTCATCGTGTGTTAAAGACTCCTTTTGTTGTTCCTGAGAAGCCTGTAAAAACTCAGTCCTTTTGATGGCTTAGAAGGGTATCCTTGTCCTATAGCCATCTCTGTGCTTCCTTGCACAGCGCCTTTGGCTTGAAATACCTTCCCTGAGGACTTTCCAAATTCCTCCTGAAGACCTGTGAGGTGTCTCCTTCCCTCTGCATCTGTCCCCAGAGAAGCAAGCTGGCTGCCAGGGTTGCACAGTAAGCGTGCAGCGAGCTGCACTCTCCTACTTCCGTTGTCTGACTCATTCACCCTCCTGTTTCTGTGGCACCTTTGCTGCATCAGATAACAGAACTGCCGTGTGATGGTGGCGTTTTTGTGTGTTGCCTTTGCCTCCATGGCAGCTTCTAAAATCACAATACTGGCCAATGCTATATGTCCCTCAGGACAAGGAATGTGAACCCAAATGTGCAGGGAGGGCTTGAGTCACCTTTAGATGCTCTTTGTGTGTCCCTGTCAAGACACCTGTGACACGGAGCCTGTTTTATTTGTTTTTTTTTCTTAACAGAGGCAGTTAGTAATATCGTGAAGTTCCTGGGGATGCAGCCCTGTGAGCGATCAGATAAAGTGCCAGATAACAAGAACTCTCACACGCTGTACCTGGCAGGTGAGCTGTGGCGTGAGGTCTCTGCTCGAGTAGCAGCTCTTTGGTAGGCTGCACAGAGCTGCCTGTTGAAAATCAGGGCAGGAGTTTCTGATGGAGCCCACTGCGCTCCGGGTTGGATTTGGAGGCTTGTCCCTGCCATGGTTTCTGTCTCTGCAAGTGTAGAGCAGCTGGTGTTGGGATCAGGGAGGGTGCTGTGGCGGGGGGATATCGGGATCCGTGCCAGGCTCAACTGGGTGGAATTTGCTGTCTTCGTGATCTGTGGCATCCTGGTTTGGAGTGAGCCTGTGGGGGGAAGTACGGCACCCTTGCCCAGCAAAATGGATGTGTCCTGGAGCTCTTAAATGAGTGACTGGTGGTCACTGAAGGAGTGCCTGGATCTCTTCTCAGCTAGAGTTTATTTTACACTTTGCTTTCATGAGTTTTACAGTAGCAAGAGTCCCAGGTATGTTATGATGAATGAGAAGTGTGCTGCTCGAGGGTCTCTCCTGGCCCAGTGCTGGGGATTTGCCAGACTACACATGGGGAAACCTGCCCTTGCCAAGCAGCAGTGTTCCTATTTAGGCTTGCAGGGGTGGGTGGCCTGCAACACACTCACTCCTTCCTCTTCCCCCCCCTCCAGGTGTGTTCCGGGGTGGCCATGACCTCCTGGTACGGTCTCGTCTCGTCCTGACCGACACCGTGACGATGCAGGTCACTGCCCGCAGCGGAGAGGAGCTCCCTGTGGATGTGGTCATGGCCTCTGTTGGATAAACCGCCTTTTCCAGGACTGTCCTGACACTGAGCCCCCGCGGGCACTGCTTCTTTCTCTGGCAGCAGAACAGGGGTCGCATTCACTACCGCAGCTTTTGCGTTCTCTGTAATACAGCTGTATTTGGGGCTCCGTCTATAAAATAACCATGTTTTTAAGGTCCGATTTTACGAAGCGCTTTGTCCCTGCAGCGGAGGGTTTCATAGCGGGGGGGCCAGCTTCTGTCGCGGTGGCAGCGTGTGGAGGGGAGGCGACGGCAGGCCCTGGCAGCCGCTGCCTGTCCTCTTGTTCCAATAAAACCATCTCGTGGCTCTCCCTGGCCTGTCTCGGGGGGAGGGAGAGGCGTTTCCGCGGCCCGCCCCCGGCCCCGCCCCGCCCGCAGCCACCTC
>WAAD01004826.1:427639-456279 GCA_013389945.1 Fregata magnificens
GGGGGTTAGGATGTTTAATGTATAGATATGTCTGCGTGTGTGGAACATGCAAGCGTGTAAGTGTCTACATGTGTAGATCTAATGGTGTAACCAAATGGAAACTTGCAGCTAAGCTGGCTATATGTTATGGTTGTATAGGGGGAGTGCGTATGTCATAGGTGTATTATATATAGGTAATATATAGTAGTTGTTATTTATTGTCATAGCTACATGTAAATTTAAAAGAAATATAAGTGCACACGTACACATAAACACTTAGATATATATTTTTAAAATATTGACATAAACATATAAATATTTAAATAACAGATACACGGGGGGGGGGGGGGCAAGAGCGAGGCCGGGCAGCGCAACGACCTCACGCACGTGCGTGTGGCTGTGGGTGCCTGCAGGAAGCTCGGTGCCTGCACGCCGCACCCCACACACGCAGCGCACCTGGGGTGTCTGTGGGAGTGCACCTCTCCCTTCCCCACAAAAAGGGGGTAGGAAACAGAACACGCATCTATAAATTCATGAAGATATAAATATTTGAATAAAATATATGGGGGGAGGCCGTGCACATATGTGTGCTTCTCAGAGAGAGATACACAGAGAATGGGAGAAAATAGCCCTCCCCCCATTCTCTCCCTATGTGTACGTATATACTTAGACACAGAGAGCGAGTCTTGTTTGTTCACGTACATGTCTCTCTCTCATATACCCATATACATATATAAAGAGAGCTGTTCACACGTGCACACAAGCTTCTCTCTCTCACACGCTCTGTATATGCATATATACACATATACTGAGAGAGAGTGAGCTGTTCTCACACAATTACTCTTGCTATATATACACACATATATATAGGCATATATGCATCTGTACTTATATATACACACTTCTCACATGCACTTCTATCTTGGTGTATATATATATATATATATATATGCGCGCACACACACCCCCACACCCNTGCCTATATACATATATCGGCATATATAGAAAGGGGGAGATGAGAGAGAGAGAGTGCGTGCTGTTCAAACACACAAACAGTAGTCTCACTATACACACACACATATGCATAATGTATGCATGTATACTGATATGGGGGGGAGAGACCTGTTCTCTCTCTCTCACACACTCTCTCCTGTCTCTCGACCTCTTTCGGTATGCACATATATATACACACACGCGCACTGAGAGAGCGAGCATGTGATATTTCACATACAGACACACACTAACCCCCTGGATATATAGAGTTGCATATATGCATCTATACTTAGCTGTTCACGCACAAATACATACACAGTATTCTCTCCTGTTATATGCATATATATGCAGATACATACACAGAGTGAGCGAGAGCTGTTCACACATTATTCTCTCTCTTGCTCTCTCTCTATAGATATATATGCATATATACTTGGGGAAAAGAGCGAGAGCTATTCTCTCTCACACACACGTTTTCTGTCATTCCATCTCCCCCTACCCCATATACGTCTCATGTCTGGGGTGCATAAATGTATGCATATATATGTGTGTGTGTACATATATATATATACTCTCTATCTGTATGGATATACATACATAGAGAGTGAGTGAGAGTTTTTCTCACACAATACTATCTCTTTCTATATAGATGCATATATACATGTATACTTACATATATACAGAGAGACTGGTCACACATAATTCTCTCTACATATATACATATATAATTAGAGAGCGCTGCTTACACACACACTATTGTCTTTCCATATGTATGCATATATATCTATATACTGAGCTGTTCTCACACACAATACTCCTTTGTCTTGCTGTATATATACATATATATGCATATATACATATATACTGTCTATGTAGAGTTGTTCACACATGTAATTCACTACATATATAGACTTAGGGAGCGAGCTGTTCACACACACAGTTCTCTTGCTATACACACACACATATATACATGTGTATATACAGAGAGAGAGGGGAGAGAGCTGTTCACGCGTAATTTGCTCACTATATATACATACACAGAGCGAGCTGTTCATACACAAATTCTTTTGCGCTATATATATATATACACACATACATATATACTTACATATATATGTGTGTGTGTATAGAGAGCTGTTCTCTCTCTCACACACACACTCCCCCCTCTCCCCGTGTGCATATATACACATACGCGCATGCACACATATATACTGTATATATGTATATATACAGAGAGCTGTTCTCACACACACTTCTCATTACATATTTATACATACTTGTATACTTAGGGAGAGAGCGAGCAGTTCACACACACACAATTCTCTCTTGTTATATATAAATATACATATATATAGGCATATATGCATGCATACTTATAAACATACGTGTATACACACAAAAAGCTGTTCTCACACATACAGACACATAATTCTCTCATGATATAAAAAAATGCATATATACATCTATAATGAAAGATAGACCTGTTCTCTCTCACACACACTTCTCTCTCGTGAGTGATATATGCATATATATGTGCAGAGAGAGAGAGAGAGAGAGAGGGAGCGTGAGATGTTCACACACAGTTCTCTGTCACTATATATATATATATACACACACAGACATATATACTTATGTAGAGAAAGGGGGAGAGAGCTGTTCAAACACAATAGTCTCTCACTACACGCATGCGCACACGTGTAGACATATACACATATATTCTGATATGGGGGAGAGAGATCTGCTGTCTCTCTCTCACACACACACACACTTCTCTCTCTCTATCTCTGTCATATGTCTACAGAGAGAGCGCACTTTTCACACACGCAGACACACACTACCTCCTCTATAGAAAATTGTATATCTACAAGCTCTACTTAGAGAGCTGCTCACACACGAATGCATGGACAGTATACTCTCTGTCTGCAGCTACATTTATACAGAGCGAGCGAGCTGTTCACACACATTCTCTCTCTTGCTATATCTATATATTTAGACATATATACGTAACAAAACAAGCAAGAGCGATTCATACACACAAATATCTCTCTCCCCCTCTCCCCCTCCCCCTCCATACACATGTATAATCTCTAGGGTGCATAAATGTATGCATACATATGTATATATCTTGATATATTCTCTCTCTGTATGTATATACATAAGAAGAGAGAGCAAGACTCACACACACTACTCTGGCTATATATATGAATATATAGATACATATATACATATATACACACAGATTGTTCACACATAATTCTCACTCTCACTATATACATATATAGAGAGCGCGCATACTGTTTACACAAAAACACACTATTCTCTCTCCATATGTATGCATACATATGTATAAACTTAGTGAGCTGTTCTCACACATGATACTCCTCTCTTGCTATATGTATACATATATATGCATATGCACATATATGCGCTCTGTATGTAGAGAGACTGCTGTTCTCACACACACACACACACTTCTTACTACATATATATATATATATGTAGGTGTATACTTAGCTGTTAACACTCACAATTCTCTTCCTATATATATATATACACATATATATTTTTATACATACATATATACAGAGAGACAGCTGTTCACTCACACAATTACACAATTCTCTCACTATACACACACACACATATATGTGTNCAGAGAGAGACTGTTCACATGCATACAAACATCATTCTCTTTTTATATACATATACACACACATACATATAGGCATAAATACTTCAAGAGCCCTATTCACACCCCACCACCCACACCACCCACACCCCCTTCTCTCTTAATCTCTGTCTATATGCACATACATATACAGACAGAGAGAGAGTGAGGGCTTTCCACACACTCTGCCCCCCCCAATATATACATCTATACTTAGAGAGCTGTTCATGCACAAATACATATGCAGCACTCTCTCTTGCCATATACACACACAAAGTGAGTGAGAGCCATTCACACACATTATTCTCTGCTGATGTGTGTGTGTATATATATTCAGATATATTTGTCTATATACTTGAGAAAAAGAGTAAGAGCATTTCAAATGCACGCATGCGCGCGCGCGCGCGCACACATTTTCTATCGTTCTCTCTCTCCCCCCCACACCCCATGTATAATCTCAGGGGTGCATAAATATATACAGATATATGATAATATCTTGATATATATTGTCTCTCTATGTATATACTTCTGTGGAGAGCGAGCGATAGCTGCGCTCACACACACAATACTTTCTCTTGTTATAGATATGCCTATATAGATGCATATATACATATATACTTTCATATGCAGAGAGACTGTTCACACCCATCGTTCTCTTTATATATGCATATATACATATATAGAGAAAGCGTTGTTTACACACACGTGTATACAGAGCAAGTGCATGCAAGCTGTTCACACACATTCATAATTCTCTCACTACATGTATATGCATATATACTTAGAAAGGGATAGAGAGCTCTTCACACAAATTATCTTGCTCTCTCTCTATATACACACATATATACATATGTATATCAGAGAGACAGTTGTTCTCACACACATACACCTCTTGCTATAAATACACACACACGCGCATATATATGCATATATACATATATACTGACATATGGAGGGGACAGTGACCTGTTCACTCAAATCTCTCTCTTTCACTCTGCGTATATAATATACATTCACCGAGAGAGAGAGAGCACTGTTTACACAAACACACAATATTCTCTCTCACTATATATACACATATATATGAATATATAATTTTATATATTATATATAATCAGAGATGTTAGCGCGCGCACATACACACACATGGTATTCCCTCCCCCATCTATACATATACACTTAAAGACACACAATACACTCTCTCTGCGTACATATATACTTACAGAGAGAGTGTGAGCAAGAGCTGTTCACACACATATTCGTTCTCTTGCTATAGCCACACACAGACACATATGAGCATATATACATATGAGAGAGAGCGTGCACACTATACACACATAGAGCATTCCCCATGTCCCCTGCCACATATACTTTGTGTTCACTTACTTACATATGTAACTAATTTTGTGTGTGTGTCTGTATTTTCTATCACTCTCTCTGTCTTCCCCCTGCCCCTCCCCAAGAGAAAAAAGACCTACCCAGAGAATGGTAGAAAATACCCACACACAACCTCCCCCCCCAAATGCATGTGGGGTATCTGTGTGTGTGAGGTTGCCATCTCTCCCACGCTCTCTTCTGGCCTCATATATAATCTCTGGGATGCATGTATAGATATATATATGTGTGTGTGTATATCTATCTTGAGAGAGATCTTTATTTTTTTTTTCTCTGTCTGCATGTGTGTGTATATGCAGAGAGAGCGCAAGGGAGCCAGTCGTTCCCCGCCCCACTCACACGCAGATATCCCCGTATCCACCTCTACACAGAATTTATTTAAATATTTATTTATGTGCCTGTATTTTCTTTCATTCTCTCTCCCTGCCTCCCTCCCTCCCCCTCTCTTTCCTTTCTCAAATAAACATAAAAATAGCTAAACTACACACACACACACACACGCACCCACGTGTATATCACTTGTTTATCTATATAAAACACAGAAATATATAAATAATATCTAAATATATAAAAATATTAAAAATATATATAGAAAACACACACATAAGTGTATAAATATTAAAAAATAAAGTATGGGGGGTATCTGTGTGTAGACAAAGAAAAAACACATGCACACTTACAAGCACATAAGTATAAAATAATTTAAAATGTCTGAGTGTGTATGATCATCTCTGTCTCTTCATATATGGGGGTGATAGATAATACATAGACATACACACACATTTGTATATGTGTATCTATATATCTATATCTATACATTTGTATTTAAATGCTTTTATATAAAGATATAAATAAATATACATGAGGGTAGCCATATCTATGTGAGAGAATTTTTTCTCTTTCTCTGAATATGTATGTATATGAAGAAATAAATATTTTGTTGCATGTGTGTAGATTAGTAAGCCTGCAACCATGTATGTCTCATAAATGGAAACCTATAACTAAACTCACTTGTGCTCTCTGTCTCTGAGCCTTGGGATATGTGTCTGTGTAAATATAATACAGCAAGATACACACACACAGACACACACGCACGCACTCTGTGTCCATGCCCTCGTTTGTGCTCTTGTGCTTCCTTGCTCTTTTGCTCTCTAGCTCGCAAAAGATGTGTCTTGATAAATATATACGTATACACGTTACTGCTTGTGTAAACGTGTTTGAATATGTAAACCACATACACACAAATGTTTAGCTAAAAATATTTCTGTGCACCTACAGAGTCCTGGACCTATTTTTGTGCTTATGAGCGCACATTTCCCTACAAGCGCCCCGGGGTGCGTGCCGGGCAGGAGGTCCGTGCACACCTGGGTGCTGCAGCCGTGGCTGCGTGCCTGGGTGCTGGGGTGGCAGCGGTGGGGGCTGGTGGCGGTGGCAGCCGTTTGGGGCTCCAGGTGTGCAGGGACAGGGCTGGCGCCCTGCCTGCCCACAATGGCTGCGGCAGCGGGTGCTGGGCTGGCAGGAGGGCTCCCGCTGTGGGGTCAGGGCAGGTTGCAATGTGGGACACATCCAGCCCCAAAGCCCACCCAAGTACTGCTGCCAAGGCACGTGCCAAGCTTTCCCACTCCAGGCTTCACAGCCTGGCCTCTCCGTGCTGCTTTCCATGTGCCAGCACTGGCGGTCTGTCTTTAATTTCTTTGATGCTACTCCCCCCACACACAGCCCCTCCAGCACAGATGCGGTTGTGCGATTCCCCAGCTTTCATATTTGCACCAGCATCTCACAAAACACAGCTGCCTTCGCAAACGGCTCCAAACCCTCAGCAAGGAGCAGCCACAGACGCCAAGCCCCACACCTGGCTGTCCTGCCACAACCTCGCACAGTTTTACCCACTGGCAAGGGCCAGGATCACATCACTTTGCAAATTCAGGGCGCTGGTTGCAGCTATTGTCTGTTACACTTGCTGTGGATGGGGGAACCGACCCCCTCCCCTCCCACCACCCAGCCTCCTCCTTCAGGTCTCTCCCTCCTGCCCAGCCAGGATCTGGGCAAAGAGCAAAACCAGCCTTTGAGCCTGGCTGCCTTGGTGCATCGGCCGAACACCTCAAGCCTCTTCCAGGGCGAGGTTTCCTCTGGCATTTGCCTAGCAGCAAGTCACCCTTGCACACATCATCATTGCACCTGCAGCTCATCAGGCAAAAAGGTCAGCACAGAAGTAAAAGCCATGAGGCCTCATTGATACTGGGAGTGGTTTTGAACAGTAGTTTTAAGCACCCTTGTACCCTGCAGGGACAATCGGCCCAGCCAGCTTCTTCAGTCCTTCAGACCACAGTGATGACAAGTGATTCTTGCAGGAACACCAGTCCCCATCTGTAACACCACCAGTATCAGCCCAAGTGTAACAGCAGGGCACCAATTCCCACACTGCTTGCCTCCTGCACTGGTTTTTGTTCACTTGCATGCATATACATCATATTCCCACCCGCAAAAACATTCATTTGTAGGTGGTAAATAGAATCCTCCCCTCCCCTTTGAGCATCCATAACATCCTCTGGCAAGGAGCTCCACAGCTGTCCTACCCCCTGTGGAGCACTCTCCCTTTGCCTTGTGCCACTGCCAGTTTATTTGATGGGGGAAGAGATTAGTGTCTCTTCAGGCCACACCTGCACCATGCAGCCCTTCCTGCCTCAGCTCCACCACCCAAGGCCAAAGCAGCAGGAGGTAGGTGCAGGGTTAAGACATCCCCTTTCCCCAAAACATCACTTCATAGTTATTGCTCCCCCCAGCTCAGCTTTCTCCATGCTAGGACTGTATCTACAGAAAACAAGTGCAGAGTGATGCTTTAAATGGAGATGAGCAGATGATCTGAGACTTTCAAAAAGATGCAGACAGGAAAGTGGTCCCACCAGGACACACTGCTATTGCAGAGTAGTTATTTGAAATTGATGTGGACAGCAAAAGCCCAGTAAAATGAGAGAAAAGCATGATAGGACAAAGCCATAAAATAGGATATAGAGCACAAAGACTGTTAGAAGGCTCTTGAAATAACTGGCCTCATTTTTCTATACTTTGTTTTCCATCTTCCTGTGGGCACAGGAATAGCGAGCTCAGCCTTGCTGAGTGCAAGCAGAGGGTCATGCCCAGCATCTAGAAATTAGAGGCTTACTTTTGACTAGGCTGGACCAAGGAAAGGTCCTTAACTCACTCTAATGTACCCTAGGCCAGCCTTGCTTCCCCTCCAGCTGAAGCACCTAACTGGCAAGCTGCTCTTCTCACCAACCCCTCCCAGAGGAGGGTAGCAAGAGCTTTTACAGCACTGCCCTCCTCTCCACCCTTCCACAAAGGTTTTCATATGCCCAGGTCAGGGCTGAGGGACTATGCTCATAGAAGAGCGATCAGATCCAGCACCATTCCTGCCACTGCAAGCAGCCTCAAGAAAAATAGAGGGGTCTGGAGTCAGCCAAGCAAGCAGGGCCTGCTCAACCCACTTGTGAAAACCAATCTGGAAGGCAGAAGTGTTGTAGTATGAAGGATGTTTGTGCTTCCTCCTATTAGTAGGCACTGGCTTGCTAAAAAGGTAACTAGATAAAGGAAAGAAAGCATGTTAGTGAAGAAAAAAAAAAAGAGAGTCAGAAACAGGAGTAAACAAGAAGGTTTGTTCTTGTTAAGTTTATTGGCATCATGTTTGTCTCTTTACATAAGAGCTCAGCCTACGTACTAGAATGTAGACCTCTGGAAAACAGGTAGAAGGGCTCCATTTAAGCAAGCTACAAACGCAAGAACAAATACCAGGAAGAAAGGAAGAGAGGAAAGGGACTAGATTGCCAAGTTTTTCCATACCAAAAATCCAGATTAGCAGTCAGTAAGAAGAAAGGGAAGATTCATAGTCCAGGTCATTCATCAAGAAACAGCTACCACAACCCAGGTGGGAGAGGAGCTCCTTCCACAGTACAAAGAGCCACTGGGACACCTCAGCTCTGGCTCCTTCTCACACTCGCTCCAGGATGTTAGGAGTTAAGCAGTAGGGGAGGTGAACAAATGAGATCATTTCATAGCTGTATTTAATTTTAAATCCAATAATCCAGTGTGCATATCAATGCTGTTATGCAAATCTGAAAATTTAGATACAAGGAAGCCAGACAGATTTTCCAGAAGATGAAGCCTTTTTGGCCTCAAAACAAGAAGGCTTACATAGTTCATCTCTACTGTACAGAATACTGCCTCTATCTGGACTTTGTGTTGCTAGCACGCTGCAGTTCACAAGCGTCCTCCTCACTTTCTACACAATCTGTGTTTCAGTACTTGAACGTGTAATTCAGGAATTTTACACTAATTTATACATTTTTAATTGGTTGCATATATTAACATGTACTATAAGATTTTTCCTAAAGAAGCATTACATAATACATGGATACTGTAAAAAGATCTGATTAGTTAAAAGTAACAAGCATTAACAGAGATACATACAAAACTCAACCTAGTTGGACCGAGTGCTGAGCTTGCAATGAACTATGGGTAATCAGCCTTTCCAGTTGCAGCCTTCACAGGGGAAAACACGAGACAGTTAAAAATGTAACTTGTTACACAGATTACCTGTAAACAGTTTCTCTCCATTGGACACCTGGAATTAGATTCAGTTCCAAACATACATAAGAGTTTCCATTTTAACCTAAGAGAAAGGTCTGTTACCATGAAGTGTGATGTGGATGGTGTGGGGACATGAGCTCTGAAGTGCAGGACTCACAGATGCTCATGGGAGATGGGTGGATTTTGGCAGCTGGAGATGGAAATTTTTTTAAATTTCGTTTTAAACACAGAAGAGGGGCTGTGTATTTGAAGGCCTAAGTGTGATATTCATTTGTGAAGGACTGTGCTCAACCCCTCCCTCTCCCCTCAGCAGCTGCAGCTCTCCGCAGAAGCCTTCACTCGGTCATTCTTGTCTAGTTTGATGGGTTCGGGGAATTCATTGTAAAGCTCCACTTCGGTTTCCTAGAGGGAGAGAAGGGAGGAGTTAGTGCCACAGCTCTACAGACAGCTGCTAGCATGCAAGGAGTCGTTCTCAGCTGGGGAAAGCTGTTGGGAGAGCCCAAGGCTGCCTGCAGCAGCTGAGCTCAGCAGGCAAGGACCAGCACCGGCAGAGGGCACACACCGGCCCCCTCCCTACCTGTTTAAGTGCATTTCGTGCAATCGTCTGGAAAGCTTGTTCCACATTAATGGCCTCCTTGGCACTGGTTTCAAAGTAGGGGATGTTGTTTTTACTGTAGCACCAGGCTTGCGCCCGTTTTGTGGTGACCTGCGTGAACAGAGAGCAGCATCATCACCTTCAGATATGCAGGAAGGGGGTTTTATTTCCAGGGCAAGGCCAGAGACCCCTCATATCCAACCTGCGCTAACACAGCGGTTCTGACCTCATCAAAACTACAGCTGTGATACAGAGCACAGGAGACTGCTGCCCACCACTGGATACACTCAGCCCCGGCGCAAGGAGCACCATGCCTAAGAAAGATGAGACTGCAGGGCACAGACTGCTCAGGCACCCACAGAGCAGGGACTTGTTCCCATAGGAGTTTCTCAGCAATTCTGGAGAATCAGCTTCTCTCCTTGCATCTACCCAGAAAGCTGCTGCAATCCTTCCACCAGTGGGCAGGAGCATGCTGTGCATAGGGGTTTGACCCCTCCAGGCAGGAGAAACTCTTCCCCAGTGGCACACAACAGCTGAGCCACACTCAGGCACCTCCCACTCCTGTTCCTTAGATAACCCTCCCATCTTCCTACAAGGTCTCCCACTCCAGTGATTTCCTAAGAGGAGGCTAGCAAGTGCCAGTACTCACTTGTCTGTTTTCTAGGTCAATCTTGTTTCCCAGCACAACAAAAGGAAAGTTCTCAGGATCCCTTGGACTGGCCTGAATGAGGAATTCGTCCCTCCAGCTGTCTAGGGTTTTGAATGTGTTGGGGGCCGTGACATCAAACACCAGCACACAGCAGTCTGCTCCCCTGTAGAAGGCAACTCCCAGAGACTGAAATCGTTCTTGTCCTGCTGTATCCCATATCTGGAACAAAAAGACAGGGCAGATAAGCCAGCTCTACTCTGCCATAGTCAGTCCACAATTAGGGCATTAATTTCAAAACTCCCCACCAGGCATCTATAGCCCCCAGCTAGCCAGAGAAGAGCACCTGAAGGCTTGGGAATTTCTGTAGGCACTAAGTATCAAGAGCTAGAAACACCTTTCTAAAGACAGTTAACCCTTTTCATGTTCAGTGCTAGCAAGGGACATATCCTTGTTCTGGGCAAGCAGGACTTAGGTATTAGAGTCAGCAGGTGACCTGCCTGCAGTGCTTGGGTGCACCTGGGTACCAGCACAGTCCAAACACTCCTCTGGTGGCTGCAACAGGGCTTTTGCTGCCTTGCAGTCAGTCTCACCATGGAGAGATGAAAGCTTCAGATACTAAAGACATAAGCAGACTGACAGGTTAACACTATACCCACAGGACTCAGGGCAGCATGAGTAGTTGACCTGACTAAGGAGTCCCTTCCCAGCCCTTTCCAGTACCTGAACACTAGGGAAGTGCATCTTTCTAACAAGATCTAGTTTACTGACAGTACCAAATGCTGGTTTTTAAACTGGGCCTGGCAAAAGTGCTCTTAGCTGAGCCCAAACTGATCTTTGCCTTCCCTTGTTCAGCCCATGCACAGATTTGCAGAGAAGCCCAGCAGCACCTATGGCCAAGAGCAGTTCAGTGCAAACAAGATTCACACCCAGTACACTGACCCCTTGCACTGCTCTGGACTACACTGGAACAGATACCTCCACACAAGTACAGTCTAGGCAGCCAGGCACCCCTTTGCAGCAGGGAGCAGAGTCACTCCTTACCTGCATTGTCACTAGCCTGTCATCCACCATGACCTCTTTTGTCAGGAAGTCTGCACCTATCGTAGCCTTGTACTGGTTACTGAATTTCTTGTTCACATACTGGTTCATGAGCGATGTCTTTCCCACCCTGTATAGAAAGACAAAAGAGACTAGATAGGCTGTTTCTACAATAGTGTTTGAATTAGCCACCCTGAACAGACCATCCCCGTGCCCTTTGCCTTCCACCATAGCCTCCTGGCCTTTCAACCAGGGAAAATGCACCCACCTTCTGCAAGAAGGGGCTTTTACAGCAGTAGATGCTGAGGCAATATGTTGAGTAAGAACATTAGCTACCTAAGGATACGAAGGATTACAATCTTGAGAAACCTTGTTTCCCCATCAGTAGTCTGATCCTTGGTAAGGGTATGCATCACATTATGATCGTGAGGGCAATTTTGGAAGATGAAGTGCCCTA
Organism: Fregata magnificens; assembly: GCA_013389945.1. NCBI lineage: Eukaryota > Metazoa > Chordata > Aves > Suliformes > Fregatidae > Fregata > Fregata magnificens. The sequence goes on from WAAD01004826.1 coordinate 439,998, forward strand.
GAGAAACCCACCACAAACAGTCATCTTCAGCCTCTGCAGAAGGAGGAGGTGGAGGAACAGGCTATCTCAGCTGGCAACAGCTCACATACACATCTGCTAGGCACCCAGAGGTGGAGATCCTCCCCAGAGAGCCAGCTTAGAGGCTCACATGCCCTCTCTGTGGCAGAGAAACACGCCCTGATCAACAGCTTGCTGGGCACAGTGGCATAAATAAGCCTTATGTCATGGGAGTCAGGTTACAGCCTGCACAGCAAGTAACCTGTAACAGCACAGCAGACTCCTTGCTCAACAGCACAGAGCAAAGCCTTTTACTCCAAGGGGCAGGCTCTAGCCAGATCAGACAGAAGCTAAGCAGATGGCTCAGTATAAACTATATCTGACAGAAGCAGAGTTTTAAAAAGTAACCCAAGACTACTTACTAGCAGTTTTGGGGCTTTTTTTTTTTTTAATATAAGTGAAATCCTCATTTCAACACCACACGTCCTCCTTGAAGAAAAGCTATCCAGTTCTGCTACTGGAGTGGTCTGCCCACTGCATTTTCCCTGTTTAAGATTGTGACAGGGCTTCACTACATTAAACTGCAGGGATACATTCAGAACAGAGGGTGGTGAAGAGTTCTTAAAGCAATAAGGTAACACAGCTATCTGGGGCTGTAAAACCTCTCCTCCCAGCACTGCTGGTTTCTTACAGTGCATCCATGCTCCCACTAGTCAAGAGCACTGCTCCAGCCAGATGCAGATTGGCAGTTTAAAGGCTCCTTCCACTTACCCAGAGTCTCCAAGGATGATGACTTTCAGTAACACTTTCTTCCTAGAAGTCATCTTTTACACTAGAAAGGAAGAACAATCCCAGACGACACCATTAGCATGTCATTCCTCAAGGCAGAAAGCAGCAAGTCTGGAGTCTGAGAAACCTGATTCCCAGCAAGGAACCAGCAACGGGCAGGGCCCAGTACTCCTGAAACCAGACTCCTTCAATTCAAGGCTACACTTGAGCGCCCATTTCATAGGCAGGGCCATGTCAGACCAGTAGTGGCAACTTAATACCAACAGGTAGATGAGCCAAGCACTTGTCCTTTACAGTATCAAGTCCATTTTGGACCCTGTTTCCAGGCCATTTTGTGGGTATACTAGCCTAGGCCATCTCCCTTAGCCTCACTAAGGAGGCAGTGCAGTAAAGCATATCAGCTCCCACACAAGCTAATTCTTACACATGCTACTAAGTGACATGTCAGCAGAGATGTGTCTAATACCACACTCAAGCTTTTTTTTTTTTTAATGCTGTTCAGTAGTTTCCCAGTAGGAAAAAAAAAAGAAAAAAGGGCTTCCTCCACCTTTCAGGTTCAGGTTGGAGATGCGATAGCTTTCTCTAGCAGCTGTGCTTTGTGAAAGTGTTGATTCTCAAGGATATACTGTGGCTGAAGTGGTTGCAACAAAACCACAGAGGCCAGCTGAACAGTTGAATTACAAGGCAAACTGCTACCAGACTCCGCGGCTTTGCTGAGAACACACTGCCCCCCTGCTTCAGTGGAAGGACAAGTAAGGTGACAGTGACAAACCTCACAACATTGTCTATTGCTCTGTTAGATGATGAGTTGTTTGTTCAGTTGCATCCTGCCATGACTCCAGTCCACTTTAAAGGCAGGTGGCTCCAAATGGACCACTAATGGTCCATCCAATTAGCAAGAGTGAGAGTTGAACCACACTCTTACTTGCTCCCAGGTCTCCTTCAGATTAGTGAAGAAGCTAGAAGTACATCAGCTGCAGCAGGCCTGAATACACTCCTGGATGTGCTTTAGGACAGTGAGAGCAAGTACAAAGTCTTGCTATTAGTGGTTGAGCATGCCTTTCCTACCATAAGGCCCTTCTCCCCACCTCTGGAGAGGGGATGGGACAAACCATTCTTAGGTGCTCAGGCTTGATCAGATCACAGACCCTGGTTTGGTACTGACCATAACACAAGGACTCTTTGGCTTTCCCTGAGGAGCCCTGCAGGTTCTGTATAGCAAGAGGAGCCATAAGATGGTTATAGCTGTGCTATTTGAGTTCAAAGACCCTTGACAACAGGCTTCATGTATTAAGCCCTTATATGGGGACTTGGTTACCCTAAAATTCCCACCCTGCTACACCACATTAATTGCGCCACACAACTCCTACTCTTCAGGAGCTATTCCTGACTTTCACTGCTAAGACAGCCTTCACATCTACAACAACATGGATATATGCGTCTCCTGAGCAGCTCTCCTATGCGTTTCCTGGGATATGCAACAGCCTAAGCTGCTAGATAACTGCAACCCGCTTCATCCCACTACTACAGGGGGTAACATGCTCCAAGCTGTAGGAGCCTCTTACTAGATGCAGAGTCCAGCTGCAACAGGTCTTAATCATCTCAAGCTTTGAGTGTTCAAAGACATGCAGTCTTTTAGACTTTGCCATGAGTGAATGCTGCAGAAACCAAAGAAGCCCTCCTGCACCTACCATAGATAGAGGTGCACTTAAAGCTACACCTTGTTGGACTGCACCCACCTCACGCATCTGGTGATACATCTAGATGGGAAACACTGTTGAGAAGATAACAGCCAGAGGCTGTTGAGAGAACAGCAGTGACAGGCCACCCAGAGAGCTCATGCTATCCTTAGATGCATGTTAACAGATGCCAGAGAGCCTGCACAGGACAGTTTCTCCAAGCGTAAACACCTCTCCTGTCCAAGGCTGCCTATGCTGGACTGCATTGCTCAATGATCCAACTAACAGCCCAGCTATAGTAGGCAAGATATAGCCAGCTGAAAGTTGTCAACAACCCCAACATTTAGTCCTGCTTCTGCTCTTGCCAAGATCCATACTCTATAGCTCATCTCCTCTATAGCCGTGGGGAGAACAGACCATGTAAGCTCCTTCAAGCAGACTGCATCTCCTGTGTTTTCAAAGCACACAGCAAAAGTGACACTTGTGCTAGCCAAGCCAGAGACTTCTGCAGCACGATCAGCCCAGATGGAGCAAGAAGCAAGTGAACAGAGCTTTGAAACAGCTTAAAGACAGCTGTGTACACTGAACTGTCATGGAAAACATCTGTATAGGTTCAGGTCCAGTGTGAGAGTCACCTGTTTTCCTCAGGACAGAGGAAAAAAACCTCACCCTGAAGTGACTGTGCCAGAACCCAGCATGTACTGCTTCTATTTTCCTCTGAGTGTTTTCAGTACCACTTGCCACTGGCTGCTGCAGCTCACTGCTTCCTGGTATTCAAAGCAGCTTTGGACAAGCTGGCGTTAGTTCTCATGCTCAGGGAGGGATTTACAGAGCCCTAAATCACAACACTAAATCACACTGGATGCTTAGCACCCAAGTTCAACACAGCCTGAAGTCCCACTATGAAGGGAGGGGAAACTCCTCTGTCAAGTCCCATTACCTTGGAAGTAGCTCAGCTGAGCAGCCACCTGCAGGCATGGGAAGGAAGTCTGAATCAGACCTGACACTGCCTTCTTGTCATAGCTGATGGGCTACCCCATCAGTGTGAAGGGCTATTACTGCCTCATGAACACTAGTCAGGCAAGACACTCAGCTTCCATCCCAGGTGACGCAACGGATATGAGCCACAGTACAGGAGCTGCCTCGGCTTGGTATTTGGTTCGGGCCATGAGACAGTGAAGAACTCCAGTCCTACCAGGGGCCAGCAGTGGACACTGCCCAGAGTTTCCCAACCCTGTTCTTCTAAGCTTGATCAATGCTGCTTTGAAGCCCAGTCAGTTGATGGGCCAAGCCCTCTTATTAGTCTTCTTGTTACAGGTATAACAGACCAACAGTTCAGCGTTATTCCTTGCCCAGTACAAGAAGAGACCTTGCCTTTGGAGAGGAGACCACATCTCCAGGTCTTGGACAAAGTACCAGTATTTGATCTCCTGGAGCCTTCCTATAGAAGGAAACCCCTCTAAGTTTAAGTAGCATCAAGTTGCTCTCTGCAGCACCACCTTTGCTATTTCCCTTATCCTTACCATGTTCTGTGTGGCTGAGGTCTCCAACAGCAGCTCCAGCTTTAAAGCAGCTATTTGTGCTAAACAGAGGTCTGACTGGTCCTAGTGAGATCTTCAGTCTAGATGGATTGAAGACATCCCTGTTATTTTAACTGGGGTTTCTTATGAAGCAACCCAAAGGGTCAAACTACTCCAAGGACAGATTACCATGCCTCCTCCAATGTTTGCTTCCAGCCACAGTGTTTTTAACAAGCTGAGGTACTGGAAGTGAAGAGACACTAGTACTCTCTGAAGGTCCTGTAAGTGAAGCCTTACTACAGTGTCCTTAATAACATGCAAAGGATTTTGGCAACTTCAGCTCACACTAAGCCAACGGCAAATACAACATCTCCATGGCAGAGGATGCTCCCACACATTGCAGTTCAAGTAAGCTCAGAAATACCTCAGTCGATCCTGGTTACAGCATGCCATTTGCTGTGTCAGTAGAACGAGGTGCAACCAGCCAACCCTGGGTCAGGTTCAGTACTCAAAGATTTGCTTGCCTGAAGTCAGCAGCAATTTACGATTACTCCCTTGTTAACACAGGCTGTTTCTCACATTACATGGCATTGAGTAGCTTTTTTGCCATTACTGCCTTTTGTCCCAAAAGTGGAGCCCACATACATGCTCTAAGCTACATAGATCTCATTTCTGGTGAACCTTGCTAGTACAAAATCAGCTAAGGGAGACCAAGAAAAATATAGCTTTAGCTCACAGACAAAGCAGGTTTCAATACCTGAAGGAGCAGTTAGTTCACATGAGAAGCTTCTCCAGTCACACCTGCAAGAAACATTACTGAGCTAAGCTGAGACGTAGGCTGTGCAGGGTTTCCCCCATGCTCTTGCGAAGAGCAAGCTCAGCTTGATTTGAGATCAAAACTGTGATAGTGCTGAGTCAGTGGTATCCAAGTCTAAGACTATTTTGCACTATATACGCAGCTTGTCTTGCTTTATGATATTTGATATAATTACTCTAGAGCAGCATCCTGTAAGAGTCACGTAAGCCCTTAAGATGGCAGTGTGCGAGCTCACACAGGGCTTGCATCCAGTCCCAGGAGCATTTCTGAACAAACACTTCCTCTTTCAGAGATATCATGAAGAAAAACCTGTTTGTTAATATTTGATCCAAGACATCAGTTCTGTTTTACACTGTGTGAAGTCTCTTGGAGCGAGGTCACCTGCATGACTGCTCAGAACACAGCCTACCAGCACACCCAGCTAGCCCTGCTTGGGAGCCATCAGAAACTTCCCGTCAATCAGGAGACCAGTCAGCATCATTCCTCCTCCTGGCTTAACTGGTGCGAAAGCAATGACATAGCTGCCTCTAACACAGAAGTCCTTCCACTCAATTTTTAATGCCTACCCCTCTAAGCAAACAAGCCATTAACAGTATGTTGACCCTCATGAGATTAAGTCTGGTATAGCACACTCTCTCCCACAGTAGTGTTATTACCTTTGTAAGGCTGGCCTGCTGAAGCAGCAAGCGAGAACCCCTAATATCTGACCTGCAAGTGTTACCGGCTTAGCTGATCTGAAAGGAAGAGTCAAAAACTGTCCTATGAAGCTCCATAGTGCTACAGCTCCTCAGATGCAAAACCAAGTAAAGCCTATGCCAAATCTAATTAGGCTTCCCTTGTTGCTTCAGAGTACATTACAACTGTCCTTTCACTTGCTATATTAAGACAGCTGCTTTAACTCAAAGCAGAAATGGATGGTTATGGATTCCTTAGAGATGTTCACATGTGTCAAGTCACAATGCAGGCATTTTAATATTAATTAGGTTGGTACAAGCAAAGAACAGTAGGAGCTTGCATTGATGGCCCACCAGATCTCTTAGGTTAACTATCCTTTAACAGAAGTAGATCTCGCAATAGGAACACTCTGTCAAGTTGCTCATGGACAATTTTAGTACCAAAGTAGCTAGCCTTGGGGACCGGGGCGGGGGGAAATCTCACCTCCATGGAAGACAACAGCTCCCTAAGCAGCAGCATACCCATACCAGTTTTAAACCTGCTGACAAGCTGCTGGAGCAGTCCTTACTGTTGCAGCTTTGCTGTTAACCAGTTCAAGTCACAATCCTAAGAACCAAAGCATGTTTATGCAGAGGCTAGAAGAACTGGGACATTTGACCAGAGTTCTCTGCTCCTACATCTACCAGCTTGCCATCTGCACCTTCTGCTAGAAACCGGCTGAACACTGAAGCAAGACTGTTGGACTGCACCTCTCACCTTTTGTCCTTTGCCAGGGATATTTAACACTATGCCAATGAGGTGCAAAGCAGTAGGTGATCAAGCATCAGGCAGAGCTAAACTCACTATGGCATTTATGAATACTAGTTCTGCTTCACTGTCCCAGCAGGCAGCACAAGAGTATGTAGGTGTTCCACAAAAAAAGGCACATTTGAACCTGAAGCACTGCAGGTCTGTTCTGGGTGCTGTGGCTGATAAGCAGAGCATTCACTTCTCCACTATATCACAGGATCTTTAGCAAAAACACACAACCATGAGAAAGCCAATCTGGATAGAGCAGTACTCCATTAGGGATACCACGTACTGCAGTGGGCTCACCACAGTGACCAGACTGAGCAGAAGACAGCCACACTTGAACACTGGGAGAACCTGCTGTCCTGAAATGCAGGAAGGGTGTCCTGAAATGCAGCTAAGTGCATTTCCAACACAGAAACACCACCTCTGCTCACTGTTCTCTTGCATGGGGGAGGCTGCAAAGCATTAAGTCTCTGTACTACACCGAAGAGCTATTTTTACACCCCACCCCCACCCCCCCAAAAGGTTCTGTATTTCTTAAAGGAAACTGAAGCTGGAAGAACAATTCAGGACCAGCTCAGACAGATTGAACGAGTTCCTTCCCAGAAGCAGCATGTTCCCTAGCATGTTTGGCACCTTAGGGAGTTGTCTGCTTAGACCTTTAGTCACTGAAATGAGATGCTCACTGGATGTTTATCCTGTTCTTACAGGATCAAGCCCACCAACAGACTGGCACATATCACTTGCCCCATGGTCACACTGTACCCTGCCATGATTTACCAAGCCAAGTTTAGCTGAGGCTTTGAGTAGACACATGAATTTGTTCCAATTCAGCTACTCTCAAAATGCAAGGCCTCATCCTGAGGGAAGACAGATAGTCTGCGATTGCCATTAGTTGACCAGGATCACAGTTCCCACTTGCAGAGTGTCCAAGTGGGCCAGACACCCTTCATATTGAAGCCTCAATCTCCATTTGCAGCAGGAGCTCAAGGTGAAGCTGAACAAGTTTAACCAATACAATTTGATAACAGCTTGGTTCCAACTACCTGGTCACGCAGACATTGCTAACAAGGTGTCTGCTAATGCAAAGCTACAAGCGACAGCCTGAGCAATTCAACATGAATGCCTACCCGAGACCAGCAGATATCAACCTTTAACGTCTCTCACTTGCATTCTCTTGAGAGTGACAAAACAGCCCAGGAGCAGAGCAGAAGCCCTGTCCTTTCAGCTCGGAAAAAGCTGAGCACTAGCCAGAAGACAATCAGCAGGGGCTGTTACTTTCATGTGAACAGGCCTTAAGAGGTGCCTAGCTGCCTTTAAGGAAGAAACTAGAAATAAGCCTGCCTTTGATTTTTTTGACTGTTACAGAGCCTGCATATTTTCCTTACCAAACTTGAGTGCTCTACAAGTGGAACAAGTGCCTAGCATCCTCACACTGATGACTGCTACAGAAGCACATGAAGTTTTAACAGCAAGTTGAGTCTTGCTTTGACAAGGGCTGCACAAGCAGGACAGTACCCTCTTCCACTCCCATGACAGGTCTACTAGTAGCTCAGCTTCCCCAGCTGGCTGGAAGATCCCATCTAGGAAAGCCTCACATTTAGTGGGGACATCTGCTGGCTTTGTGCCTAAAAAGCAAATTGGGAACATCTTGCCATTCAGGCTGACAACTTGCAAGAACTGCGCTCTGTAAATGGGTTGCTTTTTAGGGCAACAGGCTCCTACAGTCCATACAGTCAACATAGGTGCTTTAGAGGTGCTTTCAGGCCTCACTGATGCACCACAGAGAAGCAGTCAGCTAAAGTAAAGCCCACACCAAAAGCAGCTGGCAAGATATTCCTGTGACAGCTTCACAGAAGGGTACACTCTAGCTGCTGCTGTATCAGTAGCATTTCAAAACTGCTTTCCACCTCCTTCCTCCCCACACGTTTATGTTGCTGTTCTAACCAACATATTCCCTCCTGCTGGTACCCAGCCAAGAGCTCAAGCACTGCTCATCGTTCCCTCCTCAGGAGGAACAGCTAGGCTGCCTGCTACTTACTGCAGTTTCACCCAGAGCAGGCTTCTGTCCAGTTGGTGCCTTTCCCAGCCAGCCCTGTGAGGCAGGAATTACCTCTGTTCAGGGATCTGGAAGCCTCAGCTATGAATTAATTTTTGATACCTTGTGTAAAATATTATATTGCAAGTTGTCAGGTGTAGGTATGCTGTCCAGTGTCTCCCACCCCCACCCAAGAGTCCTAAGCCAAAAGCTTCACCTTCTTGAAGAACAGCCTAGAGTTTTAGATGCTTGCTAGCACACTGACATGGCTCAGATCAAAACAGAATCTTAAAACATGTTTCAGTATCCCAGAGGAATCAGCTTTTTAGACTACAGCTGTCTGCAGTAAGTTTCCGCCTCATTTTGAGGGTGGAGTTGCAGCCTCCAGTGCTGGATGAGCTGCTCTAGGACCAAGTGAAGCTCGGGAACTGGCCAGCAACAGCCAGCTACAGCTCAGCCACACGGCTTTGAGTTCAGTTCACTGGCTGCTTCAACATGAGCACCAAACTGGTGTGACATAGTGCTAATAGCCAACTGACCTGGTCTGTGAGCTACCTACCAGATGGACATGACACGAGGCCCAAACACATACTCTGCTGCATCCTGTTCCTGGATAACATGCTCTTAAGACAGCTCGGTGCTAAAGGGAGAGGATGATGGGGCAACATGCAGCTTGAGGAAACATGTAGGAAACCCAGCTGGAAAGCAAAAGCTTTGGAACAGCTGTGAGCAGAATAGGCTCTTGGTGTGATCAAGGAAGCTCCAGAGCTGGAGAAGACGCTCCTTTCAGCGGCAGTAAGGTTTTAGCTTGCCTCAGACATACCCTCAATGGCCAGCTGGAAGCTCTAGGATGCACCCCTGCTGTGGGCAAGGGCTCAAAGAGCTCCTTGGAAGATGATATGGCAGTTTGCCAGAGAGTCCAGATGACACAGGGAAGGCAGAAGCAATGCCACTGGTAGGAGCCATGTCCGCAGTGGAATCGCAGGACTTGCATGTGAGAAGGGGTCTGCCCTGCCTGAGGTCTCAGCTCAGCTGTGGCTCTGTTAGGGCTGCAAGTGCTCAGATTTGGAGAGCACTGCATTCCTGAGAGGCACTGATGCACATGATCAGTCAGGCTCAAAGCCTGAGTTCTCAAAGCCAAGTTCTCCAGTCCAAGCCTCACTGATTCACAGCCCTATTACACCTCCCGGCATTTCTCCAAATCAGAGTTGTTTTATGCCTGCACAATGTTTAAATACTAGACATGGAACTGAGTAAGTTTCTTGCTCTAAAATTGCCATTATGAATTGTGACTCTACCCTAGAAAAGTCCAGGCTACATAGGACTATCCCCCATATTCAGGAAGGTATAAAGCTTAGAAACTGATCTCTATCAGTTTAGATATCACAGCAGCCACCTTCTCTTGAGGAGGTATCACGTTGATCTGACTACATGGCTTGAAAGTGGTAGCAAAACAAGCACGGAAATGCATTTGCTTACAGTATCAAGGCAGGTGTGTCTCTGCATGTTTAGTCAGACCACCAGTGTGCTTAGGAGCAGTGGGAAAGGTCTGGAGGTCACTTCTTGCTGTCTACAGGAACACTACTTTGCCCAGACTGCTGCTTAGTGTAATACTACAGCAGCACATGTAGGCTCCTCCAGGTGATAAACACCCTGACCCAAAAGGAGGGAGGGAAGGGAGTGCAGAAAGTGTCCCCAGCAATGCAGCCAGCTATGCTGGACAGCCATCCCAGATGGATCACTTTGCTCCTCAGCAACCTGAGGATGATCATCACCATCATCATCTCCACAGAAGGCAGCAGGTATTTGGAGACTACAGCTGTGTGCCAGACAGGAGTGCAGGAAGGCCCTTTTAGAATTAATGCCACACAGTAACAAGACCAGGATTCCCAGTCAGAAAGCCAGGGCTGCTGAAGTGGTAGTCTTCAGGTTATAGGAAGACAGCTCGATGAGAAAGCCATATCCAGAAGCTTCACTGAAAGCGAGATGTTTCCAGTCATGAAGTTTTAGTCCACCAGTTCCTCCAGCAGCTGAAGGGCCCTTATACCACAGAATATCTTTCTCCCAGGAATGCACAGACATATATAGAGTCCTAACAGGCTAATAGCACATGTCTGAAGATCTTCAGCTACCCTTCTTTTGGAGGCTCAAGTTATGTCAATATTGCTGTGCCCCTACCTTCCAGGAAGGAGCAGTTCCCCTGTAAATCCTACAGGATTTCAGGTAGTTCCCAGTTGATTTTCCCCAAGGATCAAACTGTTACAAGAACAGGCATGCTTGCTTTAACACCCCTCCCCCTTTATCAGAGCAAGCTCAACTTCCCCTATTCTGCCCTGGGGGAGACAATCTCAGGATGTGGGAGGAGAGTTGAGCACATTGCTGGCTGCTGGGAGACACTAGGCAACAAGCCATGTGCCTTGACTAAGGGCCTTGCCTACGCAAAGCATTTCAGCTATACCACTAGAGCTTCCATGTTGCCATGCCTCTACCAGAATGGTCTCCTTGGTGGAGAGCTGCCAAATCAAGCAAGACAAATCTCATACTACTAACTGGAACATAGCTATAATGCCCATACAGCCTGGTTTATACAGTTGTGTCTGTCAGCGTTTTGGGACACAGCCACCCAACCAGTAGAGCCAACCAACAGTTTCAGTAACCCCTATATGAATACCAATAGCCCAGCACAGTTCTGACATCAGGCGATCCCACTGAACACGATTCCCCCATTACTTTCCATAAATCAAGCGCAGTGCCAGGGGCAGCTGAATTTTAATCTTCGTGTCCAGAAGATAAGGCTGACCAATTCAAAATATTGCAAGTTAGCCAGGCCACTAAGAAACAGTGCAGTTGTTAGATCTTCACCATATCTGACAGTATTTTTCAAGTCCTCAGATTAATTTCTAGTTTTGTCTACAGCTTCCTAAGGTTTCACACATTCCTGTCATGCTTTCAGTTTTAGAAACACAAATAGGAGGTGTTAGATAACCTCTGCAGTGGTAAGCAAAGCACAGATCTTAGACCTTGTCAATGGTAAACAAGCCTTGTTTATCTACTCCTGGCTGCTAGCTTCCACCAGTTCCTAGAGGCTGGACAGGAAACAGGTGACTGAAGGGAGACTTTGACCAAGGTGCAGGCCTTCAAGTCAAATGATGGCCCTCAGGAGGCCTGCTGGACCCTGTAGCTTACACCTGAGATTCGGATCCAAGAGTGAATATTGTCTCTCCTTCAGCACCAGGAGCTTGATAGAAGAGGTAGGACAAATACTGATGGGAGATCCTACTGCCAGACAACCAGATGTGGAGAAGTACGAGACCAACACTAATAGCAAAAACCTTACTCCTGTACATCTGTTCCAGGAGGTCCTGTTCTCAGTAATGAGCCTTCTAGAGAGGAGGCTTTCTCTAGGGACAGGTTGCAATCTAAGAACTAAACCTTGATCTGCGAGCAGAACTCCTGATCCTACACACACTCTATACCTCTTACTATGCTAATGCAGTTTGCAGAGCAGGAAGGACAAGTATTTCGGTACCAGTCCCAGGATGGGAGTGTAACAGGTAACTTGCCATGACAGCTGAGTCAGTGCCTAACAAGGGATTCCTATTGTGGAGACTCTGTTTCAGACTCATACTTCATACCCTCATACCTCTTCCACAGATCCTGCATCAATACTTTACCAGCTCAGCTATTCTCTTGACAAAACTCCACAAAGGACCAAAAAACCTCTCTGAAGTGACTTGCATGGTGAGATTAAGAGAGCAGTGCCGGTAAACTGCATCTTCTTGTTAGCAGGGGAAGATCAGGCCTAGGCATGCCTCAGTTACAACCACCTCACTGCTCATGCTTAAGACACTGTTACCACTGTGCCAGTTTGGACTTCAGATATCATTACCCATGTCTGGGAGCCGAGAGGAAGAGAGCTACAGAGCCAAGTGACTCAGCCCACTTGAAGGGGACAACTACCACACAGGTTACTTTCAAGAGGATGCTGCTTCCCAGCTGGAGAGAGATCAAGGGTTCAGCACAGACTTGTTGGATAAACTGGTAGCTCCAGCAACCAAGGTCCAGCTACTCCAGCCAGGTAGCCTCTGAAGGCAGCTCCAGCTGCCTGCCTTCACTTTCGTCCACCACTTCACTAATCCAGCTTGTCTGCCAAGTGACCAAAGTTACAGTATGCAGTGATATAGGACAGACTCCAGAAAAATACTGTTTTCTTAATTGACAATATAAAAGTCTACTCAATTTTGTTTAGGAATTTCTGCTTGAAACTCATGCAAGTACAGTTAGATACAATTAGTCACCTTAAGTTGGCATTTTAAGTAGTTATGGAGAGGCAAAAGCAAATCAATTACTACATCAAGTGCCTTTAAATTTACAAATAGGAATCTGTGCCACAAGTTTACACTTCAATCCGATCTCAAAGGCAGCGCACCCCTCCTGAAGTTTCACTGCCTTGTGAAAACAGCCATGGCCTCAAGAATAGGTTCTCTAGCAAGAGAAGTCAAGGCTATTTGAAATCAGCTGTAAATCAACACACTCCAGTGGCCTTGACAAGCTTGCTTCCCTTCCTGTCACTGACTGAGTTAGCAACAGCAGTGTTGACACAGCTTTCCCCATGGACAGAGCGCTCATTGCTGGCACTGGTGAGGAGGAGCAGTCTCACAGGAACAGCACTAACAGCAACAATGACATCACCATGCCAGATCTCCACCAAGCAGAAAATGCAGCAGCACACCAGGTTCAAGCGCTGCATCCCCACCAACAGATCACAAAAGCAACGAGCGCACTGGAAGCCAGAGAGCAACCATGTGATAGAGGGGTATCCCTTCACTGCCTGCTATTTCTGAACAGCACATGTAGAGCCACTGACCTTGGGCACTCATTTGGAAGTTTTATTCAAGGTGCATTTAAAGGGAAATATGATCTTCAGTAGAGCAGCTAACTGCAGAACTGAAAATGGTATATTAGCTATTGTTATTCAATTAATTATCCATACCTAATTCAGTTTTGAGATGCACAGCTCATGTTTGGATTGTCACTGCAGAAGGCAACCCTTTTATCCTCACAGTCTACTGTCACAACTTAACTATGTCTGAAGGCAGACTGTTATACAGCAACTACAAGAGATCATTTTAGGAAGCTGCAGGGGGAAGTCAACTGAACTCCAACTCATCAGGCAATTAAACTGCAATTATCAAAACAATGCTGTGCAAGGATGAAGTACTTCAGCATCTGAAGGATGCAGGATTGCTGTCAGACAAACAGCATGCAAGCATGCTAGCACCCAGCCAAGTTCAGCATTTAGGTAAGGTCTTATCTGGACTCCCTTCCGTCAAGGCAACAAGCTTTAAATTACTCTACAGTTCTGCAAGGGAATCTTAGGTCCATCAGGCTCTAGTAACAAGGGCTTAAGAGCAGTTCAGGTCACAGCCAAGGAGAAGCCCAGAAGACATTAGGGAACACTGGCAGCATACAAGGTAAGGGTTCTGTTCTTGTTTATCAAGTGCTCAGTTTACTTCAGTTACTGAACAAATTACTATATTATAACAGCAGGGACAGCTACCGGTAAGTACCTGTGAGCCCAGACATCCATCAGTTTTAGAGAATGCAAACAGCCAAGTGCTCTATTCCATAGCCCTTATTCCCAAACCAGGGCTTGCCAGACACCTACCTCACGATGCAGCATTTAAAAATGTACCCTAATCAAGCACCAGCAATTTTGTTTACAGCCAAATGTTAAGTTCTGCATAAACTAGTCTCATTTTCACAGAGAAGTCAGACCAAAATCCCATACATGTTAGAGATAAAGCTATTTATAGTTTTGCACAGATGGTTTGATTGTAATTGTCATGTTTCCTCAAGGACAAGCTTTGCCAGAGATTTGCTCCGACAGGTAATTCACATGACCTTCCAACACAAGAGTCTTAAAACAGGAGCTTTAAGAAGGTGCTGCAGAAATTGAATCTGGTAGCCCTCTTGCCCGCAGACATTCATTTCAGGTAGTAAACCAAGCAAAGTGGTATCATCCCTAGGTGATTTCAGAGAAGAGCCTATAGCAGAGCTTGTACATTTTCCACTTTCAGTTAAGGGTTCATCAACGTCGTAACACGTCTGTGCTACTCAGCATAGAGTTTGATTCACTGGCTTTGGTAGGAGGGCAAGGATGTCTGTAGTGTAGTCTCTGCAACACAGTTATTTAAATTCTTAACTTGGCACCTTTGCCTTTTAAGGTAAAACTCTTAGTGTGCCATGTTGAACTATTAGTAGGGTATTTGAGGGCATGGACCACTGCATGACACCACAAGGAAGAGGAAAGTTTAATATAGCTGCTGCCTTGCATCTTACCAGTTATACTTCTCACTGCAGATTAGGGGAGCAAGAAACTGCTATTGGATTTTAAAAGTTTTCCTTATTGAGGGGTCAGATTAACCCCATCTTACAGCTTTTCTACACCAGAAGTAGAGTATTAACATAATAGCACAGAAAAAAAAGGGGCAGCACTTGAAAGTAACAGTATTAGAGCTGCTTTGGATTCTGAGGACTCAGGCCAGGCATGGTGGGTCTACTCATTAGTTCATGGAGGGCAAGTCATGTGTTCAGTCAGCTGTTGGAAGTCACAAGGGGGAGGGGGAGAAAAAGACAAGTATACTTGTTCTTCCTGATTAAGTACAGCAACGAAGCCCTGATTATTTAACAAGGAATATTCAAATGACTCCACCCACTTTAACCTCAAATACAGCTACTGAGAGAACAGGGTACATTGACTCCAGCAGCCTGGCTCTACTGGAAGCACAGCAAGGCTGCAGCTTCTATCATACACTACTGGTACCACCACAGCCCATGAACACAGTATAACCACAAGTAAGCCTTTAAATCATAGCCAGCCAAACACCATGGCACAGCTAGTTATGTACCGTTCCCCTAAAAAGAGAACGCTCCACTTCCCCCAGCCCCAATTCCCACACTGAAACAGAGTGCTAGGCACAGGGCAGAGCTGGCCAGCCAGTGGGAAGTACTGGAAGCTTTAAAGCTTCCATATTGGCAATTGTCAAAGGAAGAACAGCTTGCTTACAGTTGGGAGGACTTTGTTCTATCATGTGTTCTCACTTTACATATAGAAAACATCACATACACATATCACAACAGCTCTGCTTATCGGCAGTATTTTTAGTTTTCAAGGAGATAATACTGAGAATTCCAGCTTCAACACAAAGGGTTTGGAGTTACTGGGTAAGACATACTCATTTTGATGCTGAGCTTAGCTATCTTTCTTCAGATTAAGCCAACCTTTTTACAGCTGTTTTACTACTAAAATAATCCCTCTATTTACAGGGAAGACAGTGCAGTTGTCTTAAGTACAATGATTAGATATTTCCATATTTATTAGTCTATATATATATAGACTAATAACATATCTATCATTTAATTTACCTTATTATACACTCACAGCCAAAAGCACTTCTAGCATCCACTCTAGTACTTCTTAGAACTGACTCAGGCTTTACACATGCTGGGAGCCACTTTCGCAATAACTGCCAGTCTCTCCAGCCGCCTGTTTTGTCACGTTAATTGCTGCCAGGGCAGCCTGCTCATCTTAAAAACGATATCCACCGACCACCCAGAGCAGCATTTCACCACCCCAACCCAGTGCTTCTCCAGAGCCCAGCACTCAGGCCACCTTCGGCCACTAGCTGCCCCAAAGCCTCTTCACGCTTTGAGGGGAAGCTACAGCAGCACCACATGTCACAGACAATACGCTCTCCTCCCTGGGAGGTACCGCTTCGGGCCTCTTTAAACCTCTCCAAGGAGGAGGCGCCCACAAAGGCCTCAAGAAACGCGCATCTCGGGAGAGGCCTGCGGGTCCCCCCTCCCACAGCGCTGCGCGGAGGAGCCCTTTCCCGGGGAGACCCCCGCGGCCCGGCTCCATTGTTGCGGGGGGCAGCGACGGGCCGGGCCCGGCACGGCTCCGCGGAGCTCG